>CAUYPK010030376.1:0-24885 GCA_963574355.1 Loris lydekkerianus
TCCTCAGAAGCAGCATAACAAAATCCAAACTTGGCAAAGAGCCACAGTATACAAAATAATGATAAGAGGCAAAGAGCCGCATTCATTTTGGCCGGGAGCCGCATGCGGCTCGAGAGCCGCGTGTTCGCCACCCCTGCTCAAAGGGGAGTAAGAGCAAACCTTTGAGAAGCTCTTAATCTAGAGAGGAGGTGAGGCAGCACATTTGGAATCACAAGTAACCATACAAGAATACTCTGTTTTTAGGTAGAGTTAAAGCTGATTTCCAAAAGTATTGATAAGGGATATTGATAAGTATCACATCCCTTTTTATCTTCTTGTATTAATGCATCACTCTCCCATATTTCAGCTAAGGATGTGGCCACCCAGCAGAAGACTACATTTTCCAGCTCTGTTGCAGCTCACTGTGGTCATGAGACTAAGGGTCAGTAAAACAGTGGAAAGGATGTGGGAACTATAGGGCTCATTCTTTTAAAAAGCTGTTCTGCTTCATAAAGAGTTTGTTAGTATTCTAGTAGTCTAGAAGGAAAATTTTTCCACCATTAGTATTTTGTTTTTTTCTTTGTTTGTTTTTGCTTTTAAGAAAAAGTCTCACTATGTCACCCTGGGTAGAGTGCCATGGTGTCACAGCTCACAGCAACCTTGAACTCTTGGGCTTAAGCGACTCTCTTGCCTCAGCCTCCCAAGTAGCTGGAAGTACAGGTGTCCGCCACAATGCCCGGCTATTTTGTTGTTGTTGTTGTTATTGTTGTTTAGCAGGCCCGGGCCAGGTTGGAACCCACCAGCCCCGGTGTATGTGGCCGGCACCCTACCCGCTGAGCTATGGGCGCCAAGCTCACCATTAGTATTTCTTCGTTCATAGCCATCCCGATACTTTAGTATACTAATTTATCTAGGGAAACCAATCCAAAAAATACTCTTATACTTGCGATTATTTTTATGAAGGCCTGGTTATATCACAATTCTTCCTATGTCAGAACAGGATACACAATCCATTTACTCCATTATCCCATACCCTTCTTTTCTTCGATAGACATACGTTACAACCCGCATACCAGGTGTTAGTATTGCCTGGTGTTTTATCCCTTCTGACTATGTATTGCATCATATGTATGTACAGAAAAAATTGCATAAAATAAATATACTTTAATATACCTGAATATAAAATGTGAAGGTGGAAATGGAGTGCATAAATAAATACGTACTCACAGAAAGATCGTCAAGATAGATTTAGGGCAAAAGTAATGCAAACAACAGTACATATAATATCGTGTGTGTATGTACAATTACATTTTTGTAGCTATGTTTATAATTTATTTCTCTTTCCTAACATCATAAAAATTGTTTAAGTTTTCCCGGGGGAAAAAAAAAAAAAAAAGATACTGCTTGCTGTCCATTTTTTCCTCTTTCCTATAGGCAAGAAAGTGAATATGGTGTGGAAGTCGTGAGACAACTTAGACTCTTCAGAAGGGACTATTCACCTGGGAACAGCTGAGCAATAAGACGGAAGGAAGGAGCACCCTGGGTGACCTAGAACAGGGCCGCCTGCCTGTCTGGGACTCTCTGCCTTCCTATCAGTGACAGAGGTAGGTGACAGAGAAATTTCTGTCTTGCTGAGTCTTTGTGTTTGGGCCTTATTTAAACTGTGTCCTAACAGCATTTGTTACATTGTAAGCAGTAAACAGCTGGCAATGATGGCCTATTCATTCATTCGGTCCTTTCTGCAGTCAACATTCAGGGGACATCCACAAAGTCTCAGGCCCTGGGCAAAGCACGTTCACATACATTAGCACAGTTAATTTCCTAAGGATGCTGAGCCAAAGATGACTACCATTCTCATCATACAGATAAAGAAATAATTACTCAGGGCGGCGCCTATGGCAGAAGGAGTAGGGCACCTGCCCCATATGCCGGAGGTGACGGGTTCAAACCCAGCCCCAGCCAAAAAACTGCAAAAAAAAAAGAAAAGAAAGAATGACTCAGTAGTCGACAGACACTTTCTGGAGGTCACACAGCTAATAAAGGGCTCATCAAAAGCCCAAATGAAAACCTGCTGCCCATCTACCCAGAGCCGTGCTCCTTCCATCCCACCTGCCTAGCACCAAGTGGGATAATACCTCGAGACACCTGATGATAAGACATTGTCTTCATCTGGAGAAATAATGCCTAGGAATCAAGAAGCAATGAGAGTGCAGTGCAAGATGTAAGTCAATTGATGATATGCTAAAAAATAAATAAATAAAAATAAATGAGCTGTTATTTGAGCAGTTACCACTGAGTCACTCTGTAGTGGGCTGGTGTGTGGTGCATGGTAAAGAGGCCCCTGGGAGGTCGCTGCTCTCCTATAGGAAGAGCCTGTTCAGAGAAGCACAGACTCCACCCCTGCCTCCCTTTGGCCCTGCCCTCTAAGCCAGGAGCCGTGATAAACTGGCCCTCAGCATCCCACATGTCTCTGTTTACTGTGTATATAGGAATGCCACCTATGGAAACAGAAATAACAGTCATTAACCATCAGGAATATTCACCAGCGGAAAAGCACGTAATTTATAGGCCGGGCAGCAGGACCCCTCCCCCTCGTCTGGAATGGCCATAAATTGCAGTATGAGATATGCAGATAACAATTCTTTAGATGTGAGAAAGGCAAGAACAGTTTTATGTTATGTAATTACCTAAATCACCATCCACCATACTCATATCTGAGATTTATGGTAACAACAGAGCTATGCTGGGACTCGAGGCATTTCCTCCTGATTTATGAGGAAACATGCAGAATGGGAGAAAGGGGTGGTGAGAGTCCCTCTGTGGGAAGAAGATGACCAGCAGGAACCCTCTTGCTCCTGGCTGAGAAGACCAAGCAGACAGACAGCAGTGCTGGGCCCCACTGACCACCCGGCTACGCTAAGACTCAGCAACAGTTCCCTCTAAAACTAAATCAGCCACGTCAGACGAGTGCTGTCCACCCTCCTGTGATTTCTCTTGACTCAGATTAAGTTTATGTTAGAGTCAAAGCATTCAAAGTTCTTAGGAATTTCTTCCCAACTGACTCTACTAGTCCCAAATCCCATAGCCGGAACTCATACTCAATACTCAGACTTTAGCTTTCCCCAAACCAGTCCTTCAAATCCTGCCTCCCTGTTTGGGGGGCTGCAATTCCCTGAAACACCCTCTTGGTCTCTTTCCTTTCCATGGTCTATGTACCCTTCAGAGTTCAGCTCAAACACTAGCAAGTCTTCTAGAACTGGTGGTTCCCCAGCCCTTCCTTCATCCATCCCCCACTTCCATGCACTAAGCACAGGACTGCAGATGTTTCTCCAGATGTGCATCTCCCACAGGATGCTGTGGGCACCTGAAGGGCAGACACTTCGAAATAATGAGGAAAGCACAGGCTTTGAAGTGATTCCAGCTTGAATTCAAACCTGAAATTCAACATGCAACAGCTTTAATGCCTAGGCAAGTTGTTTAACTTGTTTGTTGTAAATATAAAATGAAGGTGATATCCTTCTTGCAAGATTGTATACCTATTAAATTCACATATTTGAAGTGCCCATTATTTAACAATATTAAGTTGATCCCTCCTTGTTATCCACCCCCGTATCTCTGAGGCTTTGTACAATTTCTGCTCTATATGTGTTCAATAAATATCTGATGATGGGCGGTGCCTGTAGCTCAGTGTGTAGGGTGCCAGCCATATACACCGAGGATGGCAGCTTGAACCCAGCCTGGGCCAGTTAAAACAACAACAACTGCAACAACAACAACAAAAATAGTCAGGCGTTGTGGTGGGCACCTATAGTCCCAGCTACTTGGGAGGTTGAAGCAAGAGAATCGCTTAAGCTCAAGAGAGTTGGAGGTTGCTGTAAGCTGCAATGCCATGGCACTCTACCCAGTGGAACCAAGTGAGACTCTGTCCCCCCAAAAATAAATAAATGAATAAATATCTGATGAATTGATAATACATGTAACTTTTTAGGATTCTGTAGGTAAAGGTGTTTTGAAGGTGTTACTTATGACTTATGATTGGCCTCCAGGAAGAGCAATTCCATGATAGTTCCCAGCGTTGGTCAGAGGGAAGGCTGCCAAGCTGACTTGGAAGTGTCTAATAATACCTGCTTATGCTAATGGAACCAACTTTTCTACAAGTGCACACCTGTAGCCTCAGCAAGTTGATCCAAAAAGTGGTATCTCATCTATCTCCCATCCCTGGTCCAGCACCCCAGTTATGTAAGGGTGCCTGCTCAGCCAAGACATGGAGCGAGCACAGACCCCCACCAGAGCACACCTCCCGTCTCGCCACTGTGCCCCCATCATCTTGACGCTACCCTGGTGAGATACTGAACCTGTACTTTGAGAAAGGCTTTTTAGGCTACTTAGTCCGATGTAGAGAATGCCCTGAAAATGATCTCGAATGTGTCAGCCTCCCCACCCTTTCTGAAATTTCTGGAAAGTTATTGTTTGCAGTATAACTTCTTCCTACAACTTCTATTCTCGTGCCCAGATTCTTCCACACAAGGCCATAGAAAGAGGATTACAGCATCACTTTCCAGTCTTGCGTTCTCTGAATGCTGAATACTAGGTTTTGTTTTCAATAGCTGTTCTACAGAATCAGAGGTTTAGGACTTTTTACTCCTAGGAATTCCCCCTGTAAAAGCTCTCCCTGGGTGATTCTTATTTTAGACATGTCTCTAGAAAAATGCACACACATGCCTGTATTATATATACAAACCTCTGCATTCAGTGTTAAGTGGTTTACAGAACATCTGAAGCCTACTTATCAATCCCAGAATAGAAACTCTTATTCTGGACTGTGATTTCCTTAAAGATAGGAATGTTACTTCAGTCATCATGATCTGACTTTCCTTCAAGGCCCAGCATGTGGTTAAGAATCAGCAACTAACTGTTCATTAGATAAATGTTAGATAAATAAAATCTGTTTCGTGAGCACTGCAAGGTGCCGAGTGTGGGACTGCGTTATTGCAGGTCTACGTGATCTACACGACAGGTCAGTAAACTACCACCTCAGCTGATGGGGGAAAACACTGAGCTCCGCAGACGACAACGCCAGCAAGTTGCAGAGCCAGAACTGGGGCCCCGTTCACTGAGGTTCCTCGAAGCCAAGCTGCCTCCAAACCAGACTTCACTGTTGGAAAAGTGAAGTGAGCCCACCGCCATCTGATTCTCGAGCTCCCAGCATGGAAGTTCGCTCTACTTTTCTCTTCCTACTTTTCTGTCTCTCTGAGGAGGCAGGGGTGTGAAAAACTAGTACTCGCAGATGCCTTCACCACAATGGAACTGTGCTTTCCCCTAAGTCTGGGGGCAAGATTCACTCAGGGTGGGACAGACAGCCACTTGTGGGGCCATCTTTCTCCTCTGCGAAGAGCTAAAATAGTCATGTGCTGAATTTGATAGCAGGTCCTGGTGCCTGGGCCCCAGACTGCATGCTGATCCGCAGACTCCAAGCCCACGCCATCACTGATGGTTTTTGTTTTCTTTTGCCTGCAGTTCCTTGTTGCCCTATCCGCATCCTGGGACATCCGGTTTGGAAGGCACCAAGTGGCTCTTTGTCTTCTGGATTTCTATTGGATTCAGAGATTGGGAGCCACCAGGAAGAGGAGGAGGAAGTTGGAAGAGGAGGAGGAAGGTGGGGTCTGATACTTACTCCCTGGCTCTTTCCACAGAGCGCCCTGTCTCTGGAATCTTATCACTATCCCTCACCTCATCCTTTCAGATCTAGCGGGTCTAGCTCAGCAGTCCAGCATTATCCCCTAACTGGTTTCCCTGAATCACACCCACATGCCCACGCCTTTATAATAATCCCTTTAAATAACCTTTCCTCATGTCTCCCCGTTTTCCTGCAGGGGCCCTCATGGGATATCCCAGCCCAGCAATGACGTTCAGCATTTATGTGTGGAGAAAATGAATCAAGAGCTTCTAAATTATTAGAGCGGGGAAAGACCTACCAGCCTATTTTCAAGCCCTTCCGTTTGCTGCCAATTATTGAGCATCTGCTGTGTGTCAAATGATTTGGGTCTTGGTTGAGAAAGACGCTGTCAATCACTTTGACTTTGGCAGAGTAGATGCCATCATTCCTTTAAAAAAAAAAAATGAGGAGACAGGGGTGTGAAACATAACTTGTCCAGGATCTTGCAGGGAGTAGAGAGTTGCGTGGTAATTGGAGCCCACCACGAAGTATTTTAAACAAAGCATTTGTTGTTTTTACCGTGGACGTCTCTTCCCTTGTGTGGCACCAGTAGCCCCGCTGGGGCACAGAGCAGGCAGCCCTGCCCTCCCTCTCCACCCACCTGCTGTCCGTCGGGGTGATCCCAGCCTAGGGTGTGGGCATCTAGCATGCAACTCAGGCTAAGGCCATCAGCGTGCACCTTGGTCACGGGGTTGACTCCAGCTCCTTGGCCCAGGCCAATCTGGTCTGATGAGGTTCAGTTATGAGTCTGTTACTTAAACTACTGGGGAAATACATGCTTTCTCTTTTGTTGGACTGGGTGCTAGAACAATGTGAGTCTGAAGTTGCCCGGGAAACCGCCACTATCCAGATGGAGGAAGCTGTTACCTAGAGGAATCAGATCCAAGAAATAGAGCTTGGGTTCTTGTTTATTATTACTATTTTCTTTTCCTTTTTCTTTCTTTCTTTTCTTTTTCTTTTTTTTAAGATGAGGCCCTTTTGCCCACGCTAGAGTGCAATGGCACAATCACAGCTCACTGCAGCCTCAAACTCCGAGGCTGGAGTGAGCCTCCCACCTCAACCTCACGCCATCACGCCCAGCTAATTTTTTTCTTTTTAAACTTAATGAGGACAATGGAAGGTTATATGGCGCACCTTCTGGGTGCGGGACATAACAGGAACTCTTCCTAACAAATGCAAACATTGTAATCTAGTGGTTTGTACCCTCACATTGATCTGAAATAAAACTAACAATTAAAAATAAATAAATTTTTATACACATGGAAGTCTCACTATGTTGCCCAGGCTGGTCTCGAACTCCTGGCCTCAAGGGACTCTCCCTCCCAAAATGCTGGGATTACAGGCCTGAGCTTCCCGCCACACCAGGTTTTAGTCTTTGTTTAGACACTGAGCCAAGCCAGGCCTGAAACTACTTTCCTGGATACAATTTCTCCCTCATTATTATCTGTTTGAATGTGAATATAAGCAATATTGAATACCTGTAAAAAATAATATCAATAGTAACAATATGAATATCCACGTATTCACTACCCAGCCACCAGTGTGTTTATCACTGGCCTATGGGGCTCCCATACCCTACCTGTCTCTCTGCCTTCTCCTCGGCAACAATCACCATTCTTAGCACTGTGTTAAGCAACCATTTAAAAAAAAAATTCTTATATCTGTTCATATCCCTAAACAATACATTACTTAGATTTGCTTATTTCTGTGCTTTATACAAATGGAATCCTGCCATATGTAGTCTTCTGAGATTTACATTTCTCACCTAACAATATTTTTCCAAGATTTATCTATATTTTTGTAGGTAGCTATAGTTCATGTATTTCTAGTAGTCTAATCACTTTCATCTCTCTTTATAAAAATTTTAATAGGAAGGGCAAAGGTTCCAGCACCCTCCAAGAGGAGAAAAGGTAAAAGCAAGTAGGATCCAAGAACTGGTTGCTAAGTTTCAAGTACTGGGGTCGCCCTTTTATGTGTCCCGCCCCTTACAGCCTCGGAAAAGTCCTGTGCAGTGTGAATGAGTATCTCCATTTCACAGATAAGGTTATAGAGATTATCACGCTTCCCCCAAGGCTACTGAAATGCCAGATCTTCTGTGTTCATCCTCTTCCTAGTTCACTGCCAATGGCTTATCTCATGCACTGCAAAGAGCACCTTGGAAAGCCTACTGTTTCAGTAAGAAAATCAGATTAAAGCAGCACCATATACTGCTTAAGAGAGAAGGGCCTGGGGCCAGACTCGGCTCAGATCCTGCTTCTGCTGATTCCTAGCTGGGTTCAACCCCTAAATTTTCTTATCTGAAGATTAGGGATAAAAGAAGTACTTCCTCGGAGGGTTAGGGAGTGCAGTAAGTTACCCCACCCAAGAGCACAGAACAGTGCCGGGATGTGGTCAATCTTCCATAACTGTCAGCTGTTTGCCCACAGCCTCTCTAACTTCTCTGTCAAGACCGTCACACACCTCCCATTTCCTCATTCCTCACCTTCCATCACTGTGACACTGTCTCCCTCCTGACACTGCCCAAGAGGGATATTTCTAAAACATGAATGTGAGCACTTCACCCACCTGCTTGAAACAATTCACACTGCAAAATTCTTGATGTGCTTTGGTTTCCAAAACACCCAATGTGTTTTATGCCTCCAGGTCTTTGCTATTCTCTCCCTCTGGAATGTGACCTCCATCTGATTAGCAATTACCTTCAAATCTCAGCACAGATAATACTGCTCCTTACTGCAGAGTCTCAATCCTCTCCCTCTCTCTCTCATTATTTTATTTTATTGCAACAGTATCTCACTCTGTCACCCAGGGTGAGAGGCAGTGGTGTTTATAACTCATTGCAACCTCAAACTCCTGTTTGGGTTCAAGTGATCCTCTTTTCTTAGCCTCCCAAGTAGCTCTGACTACAAGCATGTGCCACCATGCCCAGCTAATTTGTCGATTTTTTGCAAACACAGGGTTTTGTTCTTGTTCACGAATTCCTAACTTCAAGGGATCCTCTCCCCTCACTTGGGCCTCCACTGCTAGGATTACAGGCATGAGCCTCTGCGCCTGGCCCACATTCTCTCTCTTTTAAAACAATAGCATCATAACTACACTTCATCTATTAGACAAATCTCATGGCACTATAATTATTGTTTCCCCTGTTTTGCTCTGCCCCCGTGGACTCACCTCCCTGAAGGCAAGGCCTGTGATTTCTTTACTCCTAATCTGCAATTCCTAGTTCATAACCAGGGACCTTGTGGTAGTCAAGAATGTTTGCTAAACAGAGGGAAGATTAAGTCCTTGGCTGTGCTGGGTTGAGAAACTAACAAATAAGAAGGCTTGGAATTACCCTGCCCCCATCAGAAGAGGGATTGCAATTGCCCTGCAGACAAGGGAGCTGGCGTATTAGCAGGGAATTTACTAGACCCTGGCACAAGTTCATTTTTATAGGCAGAGCATCTATTTTAATGGTTACATATATAACCATAGTTTTCAATCTGCTTCTTTCTCCCAAGAGAAAATCATGGAACAGATCAAGGAAGGGTGAAAATGGAAGGAAAGAAATCAGCCCTGGGTATTACTTTTCTTACGGCAGGCCAGGGAGGAGGAGTCTAATTCACAAGGATACATACACGCCCCTAGAAAATTTGATTAGCACAATGGACAAGACAGCTAGATTTTTTTTTCCTTGTCTATCTCGTTTCTTACATAGTACCAGTGTGACGCACGTGTCAGCACTGACTTACCCAGTTATTTCACTTTTGCAAAGCTTCCCTATGGTAAAGCTCTTTGTAGAAAAGTTGTAGTGTGACAAAAGGAGCAATAAAGCAGGCAGCCCAAGAGCTTTCTGTTTAATTTCTGAATGTGGCATTTCTCAGCTGCAGAGCTTTGGGAAAGTGACATCACGGAGTCTTAGTTTCCTCACCTGGCAATTGGACATCAGGGCCTAATTCATGGGGCCACTGCAATGATTGAATAAAGCAATACTCCTCACTCGGTCAGCATAGCACCTGTGACGTGGCGGCTGCCCAGGAAAGGTTAACCTGTAATGTGCTTCCTTCCTTTTGCTGAACTGGGGACAATAGCATAGGTGCTGGGTGGGGGGGGGAGGCATTTGGACCGACTCCCTGTGGAGTCCTTGGGTACACATTAAGGGCACAGCCTCAAACCCAGTCCTCTCAGGATGCTAAAGACAGTCTTCAGGAAGGTTCTCCTGGTAAAGCTTTAAGAGGGGACAGATTTAAACTGCATTTGAAGGCAAAGGGAGGCCATCCTGCTCAGATAACACATCTCTTCAGTGGACTAACTGCCTCCCACTATCCATTCAAATCCTTTTTTCTTCTACTATAACACCTCCTCCTCTTCCAGGTGAACTGAGCATGTGGCTTTCCAGATGGAAACTCTAGTTCCCAGCCTTTTTCCCTCCAGAAATGACCACACAAATAAATTCTGAACAGCCAGGCATGCCAAGAAGTGTGGCTGTGGGTTGCTTCTTAAAATGGGTTTGCTTGGTTCATGGGCTCTTTCCCTTTCCTGGGGACCAGCCTGGGTAGGATATGGTAAAGGAGAGTCATCTTTGCTCACCAAGACAGCAACAGACAGATAAGAAGCCGAGTTCTTGGTGACTTCACTGAGCGCAGCCACCTGCCCATGCAGACGGCCCCACAGCTCCACATCCCCCTTTCTGGATGGTCTCCGTTACTTCACATCTGTGATTACAGCCAAACCAGGAGCTGAGCTCACCCAGGCTGAGCCAAGTGAAGGTGCAAAGGAGCCTGCTGAACGTGGGGCAGGGAGATGCGGCTGAGTGGAGAAGGGGGAGTGTGTGAGAGCAGCAGGGAGAGGCCGAGCGACGACAGACTCACTTCTACAGGGCGTCCCAAAAGCTGTTCCTAAGGTTGCCTGCCATACATAGGGAAAACGGGACATTCTAGCTTAATGTACAAGATATTCATTGTAAAAATCTTCCAAAATATTTACAAAATATTCTCTATGTGTTGGCCACCTCTTTGCAAAATTATATAATAAATACAGAGGATGCCAACAAAACATGTACACATCTTAAGAAAGAAAATAACTGAATTAAAATTGTAATGCCCAAGTTGCATTCAACTTTGACAATTACAAGAAATAAAGATACAATATGTTAACAAATGTTATCGGTATATATTTGGTACTAGAATTTTAATACAGTTGTTTTCCTTTCTTAAAATGTGCATACTTTTTTTGTCACCCTCTATAGTTTGTAAATAAACATTTAGCTACGATTTCCTATTTTCTCTATATTTGGTGATTCTAGAGACATCCTGTAGATTCTTAATGGGAAGAAGACAAGGGATTCTGAGACTGACACCCTACCCACACACCATCAAAAGAAAATAATCAAACAAAAGATAATCCTGAGCCAAAGCCAAGAAGCTCATTCCAATTCTAATTCAATGCAGCATCAGAGCAACTTATAGAGAAGGAAAACAGCTCTAAGGACAGGGTCTAATACAGCGGCTCTCAACGTGTAGGTTGTGACCCACAGGAACTGTTTTAAAGGGGCACGCTTTAGGAAGGTTGAGAACCACTGGTCTAACCCATCCACTCTAAGAGGTTGCTCAGTTTCTGTCCAGTAACCATCTGCACCAACGGGATGGCAGGATGAATAGAGCTGCCCAGTCCATCCTGAAAAGCCTTCTGCAAGCTCGGACTGGCACTGACCTTCATCTCTTCTCCCCATTGTTTTACATGCACCTCCTGCAGCCACGCAGAGTGAGCAGAATCCTCTGCTGACCCTCGTTTCAAAGGACAGCCATTCCCACTTGTGAAGGTGGCTGTGCCCAGGGGTTCTCATCTTATGGAGGCCAATAACACTACCATTTTGCCCTCCTATTTATACACTTTTACTTTTGTCTGTGCAGTCAGCATTCCCACCAAGGCTATGCAGCCACGGGCAAGTGAGTTTTCCTTTCCAGTCCAGCTTCTTTAACTACAAAATGAGGAAGTTCGTCTTTTCTGCTCATGGGTCCCTGAGTGAGATGTGTTTGGAGACGTCTATGTACAGGGTGGCCGGTATTAGACAAGGAAGTGTTCCAACCACAGTGAGCGTGGAAGTGCATCCTTGGCCGTTGAATTTTGAACTCTTCGTTTATTGATTGCTTGTGCAGTGCTCTGTGGTCTGCAGAATGATTTCACACTTATTACTTCATTTCATCCTTAGAACAGTTATGGGCGACAAAGTGGACAGGGAGTGGTATTCTCTATTAACTGACATGAGTCACAGGGCTCAGAGAGGCAAAAGACCCCAAAACAAAGCTGCTTTCAGATTTGGTTTTTGGGTTGGTGGGACCCTGCCAAGCCTTCCGTTAGAGAAGAACAGTGTGTGTGTTCCTATAATTTGTCCCTGAATGAACTTGTCTTCTATCTGCACCTTGTTTTGCTACTGCCTTCCCTGTGTTTCTCATGGTCTCTACCTTGAGAGGTGCAATCTGTTTTATTTCCACTTTCAGCTTGAACCCTGGCACTCAATGTTCCAGCAGTCAGCCTCCCTGTTGGAGTCTGTATCTTCAGGCTCAGGGAGGGTCTCCTCCCCCTGATAAAACCTCTCCTGCACCACCACCTCCGCCATCCCATAAAGTATTTCTGGGAGGAGCCCTGGTGGCATTGCTTGATATGTCCTTGACCCCAGGCCCAGAAGGTCAAGTAGCTGAGGGAAATGAGGGCCCTTAGTTAATACGAGTCCAGGGTTTTTCCACTGTCAGTTAAGGCTACACCTGAGAGCAGAGAAAGACCACCACATTCAGAATATGGTCCATGGAGACTTCGAACAGTGGCGTCTTCTTAAAAATACACATCTTTAAATTGATGACTAGGAGGGTAGAACGGCATTTTTGCAAGCCTAACTTTCTCTCACGATATACGAGCTCATAAAGAAAAGTGTAGAAGTTGGAATAATACAAATTTTTACAAATGAGACAAATGAGGCAAAAGACTGAAATACAGGATACAGCCTAAATTAGCCCCAGAGCAACTCACAGTGATGAGAAAATTATCTGACTGCAAATTATACATTGTGAGCTCCATTGAGGTTTAAGGTATCAAATTAGCCAAGACCATGCAGCAGGGGAAAAAAAAAAAAAGAAGAAGAAGAAAAGAAAGAAACCTAGAAAAACAAATGCACTAAGATGAAGAGGAAAGAATTTAAATTAATATTTGCAAAGTACCTACGACATGCTAATCTCCATCAGTCATAGAAGTCCCATTTTAAAATGCACAAGAGCTGGTGGAAGTGAAATTCCAAGAAGTTAAGGCAACTGGCCATTGGCTAATCTAGAGTAATCTAGGATTCCAGGATGGGTCAGTTGGCTTTACAGCCTCTCCTTCCAAGAGAGGGATAGACTTTTCTTATTTAGTTGAGCAGTAATAATCAAAAAAAAAGAATCTCTTGTGTCGGAAGAAGGGAATAGATTGGGTCTGACTACCACAGATACATATGTAAAATGCATAAACTAAGTCAAAGAAATATTCACCCAAAGGCAGGTGTAGCTCTCAGGGTCCCAGCAAGAACTTGGTGCACAGTCACATGGGAAGAACTTACAGAAGAGCTAATTATAAAGACGTAGGGAAAGGAAGCCTAAGGGTTGAACCATGGCAGAAGAGTTGTAACAGTGGACCCTGAATGATAGTCCCCTTGGAAGTTTAATGACAACCGGGACACAGCCAGCCCAGAGAGAAAAAGAGTAAAATACCCCAATCTTATTCTCCTTTCCCCCATCCCACTTCATCCAGAAGCCTTACGGCACAGGAGACCATGTGTGCACCTCATGGACAGAAGAGAGGAGAGGGGACCTAGTTGGTTGAAGACACCCAGCACACCAAACGTGCAAAAAAACAGACAGGGTAAGGAGACTGCAGCTTCTTTACCTTCTTGCAGCCTTGAGGTCAGCCTCATTCAAATAAAAGTTTGACCAAAACAGGAGAGATGCTATCCTGCTGGTGTTTATTCACACCACTCTAGATTGGCTGCGGATCTGCAGCTAAAGATGTGATAGACACAGGCCGCGTGCAAATGATGCGACTATCACAGGTGTCGAGATAGCTTCATCGTGGGAGGAGTTTGGGGGGCTCTGGGTGGGTGAATGTGGAAAAGAGTTGGGGTCTTCAAAGAATTACGCCGAGACCTAGGAGAAGCTTAGGCGTGTTTCTTTGCGAACATGATTGTAGCCGACGTAAATAAGAATGTGTATGACCCAGGGAATGAAGAAATGAAAGAGATGAAGTCCAGAAGAGGTAACAGAAAGCTAAATCACAGACCCTGTCAGGAGATTTTGAACAGAGGAGTATATGGTCTGACTTGCATTTTAATAGGATTGTTCAGGGCATTGAGTGGATAAGAGATTGTGCAGGAACGTGAGTGAACACAGGAGTATCAGCTAAGAAATTAATGCAATCATCTGGGTAAAAAGGATGGTAGCAGCAGCAGGGGTGCTGAGAGGTAGTCAAATCCTGAATATGTTTTGTGATACTAACAGATCAGCTGGATGACTGGATATTAGGTGTGAGAGGGGAGGGAGAGTCAAGAGAGACGCCATGGTTTCAGCCTAAATGATGGAAAGATAAAGCTGATATTTGTCAAGGCCGGAAAGACTCCAGGTGGATCTATATGTTACTAGGGGTGAAGGGAAAAATCAGAAACTTGGTTTCAAACATAGGGACTTTGAGATACGTATTAGATGTTCAAGTGGATATACATGCATATATAAATTTGGAGTCTGGTGTAGGCAGGAGATATCAATTTAAGCATTGTCAGCGCATAGTATTTAAAGCTGCAAGACAGGAAAGGCATGGCTATGAAAGGAGTGAGAAAAACAGAATCCTGGAGTACTCCGGAGTTTAGAGTTTAGAAAAAGAAAAAAAAACAACCCAACAGTATGGAAAAAGCGAGGCATGGTCAATAAGGTGGAAAAAAAGAGCTCTGAGAGCATCGCCACATGGGCAGAGCTGAGAGGGAGAAGGCAGGTCAGTCCCTGGCTTCCGAGTACAGGTGAGCAGGAGCCCTGGAAGTGTTGCACCTGACCATCCAGGAAATGAGACTTCCAAGGAATGTGTTTGAAAATGTAGTCATAATTATAGGTCTCTGACTGAGGGAAGGGCATGTGAGTACAAAATACAACGCTCTTTGTTTTTGCAGTTACTATGCATATTTGGAACTCGTGTTCCAGGGTAATATGTTGTGTGTGCGTGTGTGTGTGTGTGTGACCTTAGCCTAGGTGATACTCTGGGTAAACTGGTAGGAAGAGCATTCATTCATTCATTTATTGAACAAATACTGGTTGATGCCAGGGTAGGCACTGACGTGAATGTTGAAAGCACACCAGGAACAAAACCGAGAGAAATGCTGGCCCCCAGGAACTTTCTTTCAGCAGTCGATGTTCAGGAGTAGACAGGGAATGGTAAGGCTCCATCACCTCACTTACCAGTTGAGCAACACACCTTACTCTCTTCCTTTCCCAGTGCCTCATCCAGAAAAGGGGATTTGGAATAAGTATTAGACAGCAAGCACAACCACAAATATATATATATATATATATATATATATATATATATATATATCTCCACGAACTGGTGGCTTGAACAACAGAAATGTATTGCTCACAGTTCTGGAGCCCACAAGTCCAAAGTCGAGGTCTCAGCAGAGTTGGTTTCTCCTGGGGGCTGTGAGAAAAGGATCCGTCCCAGGCCCTTTCAGCCCCTTTCTATGTCTCCTCACATCACCTTTCTCTATGCTCTGTCTCCAGATCAAGCGTCCCCTTTCTATAAGGATACTAGTCACACTGCATTAGGGGCCCCCCAAAGCCCTCATTTTAACCTGCTTACTTTCATTGAATACTCCATGTCCAAATGAGGTCACATTCTAAACACTTGGGGGTTAGGTTTCCTATATATATATATATATATATATATATATGTATATCCTGGCTGGGCTGGAATTAGGGATCTAATTCAACCCTAACAGAACACCTGTCCTTATGCTAGCTCTTTGCCTGGCGAGGAGGCTCCTAGCACATGGCAGGCAGAAAACAACTGTGTCTAAGTGGTCAGCACTCGGAGTCTGGGCCAACTGCCCAGTCCAGGGCAGCCTTAGGGGCTGCCTCTGCCTTGTAAGGACTGTGGTTAAATCCTTTCACCTCTCTGAGCTCCCACTTTAATTACAAAATGCAGGGGGACAGAACGGTACCCCCCTCACAGGGTCCAGTGCAAAGGTCAACTTAGCAAAATACAATCTGGAATATTCCAAGTCCTCTAATAAATGGCAACTACTATTAGCAAATGCATATTTATTTTATTTTATTTTGTTTTGTTTTTTTCCTCTTTTTTTTTTTTTATTAAATCATAACTGTGTACATTAATGCAATCGTAGGGGTACAATGTGCTGGTTTTATATACAATTTGAAATATTTTCATCAAACAGGTTAACATAGCCTTCCCGGAATTTTCTTAGTTATTGTAAATGTTTGCAGAATAAAATTATGCACCAAAAGAGATAAAGGAAGTAAAGGGGCTTTATAAAAAAAAAAGTGCTATACAAAAACCAATAATCTCATTTCTAAATGATTTTAAGATTTACAGGGCATTTTCACAACCTCACAACAGCCTACTTTGGTGAAGACTATTGTTCCCATTTTATGGATGAGAACACTGAGGCCTAGAGAGGGCTATAACACAGTAGGCAAGAGGTCAGACCGTGGTCCTCTCAGATAGTTGAAGAGAGGTGCCTTCTTTCTCTTTTTTTCCTTCTGATAGCTTGTAGCTCCTAAGCCCACACCCTGAGCATGCCGCAACGTAAATGCTCCTGACAAGAAGCTGTCCAAAGGAATTCACAGCATCTTTGCATTCCTTGCTGAATACTTAAAATCCTCAGCACACCCCGGCTTGGATTGCTTTCCTGAACGCCTTCATGCTTTGGAAGCTAGGAGCTTGGCTCCTGGGGGACCTTTCTGTTTCTTTTGAAACCCAAGGCAATGGACTTGAAAATCGAAATCCAAAAAGCTAACAAAGACCTTATTAATTGTGGCTTCTTTATAAACAGTTTTTTTCACTCTTTTTTCCCTCTCTCTCTAGGCAACCCTCGCATAAAAATATCCATTCACCAACTGTTCACCAACTGTTCCTCCTCTCCCTGGCATACCTTGTGCAGAGTCCTAAGATGCCAGCACGTGTGTGCTGCAGCCTCCATGATGCCCGGGCTTGTCGCCATCCGGTCCTGCTACAGGGAGGCGTGCGGGAGAACAGGGAGGGGTAGTGTGTCTGGCAGAGGGAACCTGGGCCATTTGGCAATTAGGGCTAAGGCTGGAAAGGCAGCTTTATGGGCTCTGAAGTCAGAAAGACCAAGGTTTGAATCCCAGCTCTGCCATGTTCTTGCTGTGTGTTATCCTTCAACTTACCACATTTCACTCTCTGGGCCCGAAATTTCTCTCCTGAAAAAGATAATAACTGTTCCTGAGGATTGTCGTGAAGGTCAAATAAACTCGTGTACGTGCTAGCCTTGGCATGGTGCTTGGCGTATTTAACAAGCTCAGGAAAGGAACATTTCCTTTATCTCTTTTTAATTCCTGAAGAGCTCATAGTCCAGCAAAAGAGAGAGGCAAGCTGACAAAAGGGGACTCTATCTGAGCATTAAATATTGAGACATAGTAGTCTAGAGGCGGACAGATGAAGCTTTTGCTATATGGTGGTAGAAAAGATGAAACAGGACGGTGTCTGGGGATTATAGAGATAATGAAAATGGCTATAAGGCCTAGAATTCAGGAAAGGGAGAGACCTCTGGGGGCTGAGGAGGCCGCTCTGCAGAGGCCATCCAGTTCTAGGCATGCTCTGCCTCTCAGTGTATGAGCCATTCCTCCCTCCAGTTTCTCTTCTCCATAGACACTTACAAGTGCTGACCATGGGCCAGCGCTAAGGCACCAAGGCAGAGGAACAGACTGCAGCCTTGACCTTCAGGAGCTCACAAAAAAACCTGAGAACCACACAGCAAATAGGTAGCAACAGGCTAGGGGGATAATACAAATCATACAGCTGTTCAGGCATCAGGCCTGGAGGAACTGATCCGAGCAGGGGCCAGATTCTAGCCCAGCCAGGTACAAATGCTACTACTGAAGTTCTCTGAGCCGTGTTTGTTTTCATTAAAAAAATTGAGATATTGAGGTTTTCAGGTTGTTGTGAAGAGTAAATGACCTAATGCTTGTCGATGGATAGCATAGTTTTAATACGTAAGAAAGAGTTCAATAAAGGTTAATTGGTACAAGGTAAAAGATGTATATACAGATATTTATACATTTTGAATTATGATGATATAGACATGTATATATGTGTATATGTGTGTAGGTAACATATATGTATGTATGTATATGGTATGTATGTCAGTACATATATTAATATATATTATATACATATGCGTGTATAGATAGGCTATACGTGTACAAACACACTCACGCATATAGCTTTTACAAAATCCTTCGGAAAGTCTTAACCTCTGAAGTTTCTAATTTGCTTCTTTTCAAAGTTACCAGTTGGTTAAGATGTCCCCTTGTGACCTTTGACACATCAGGCTTCCTAGGACCTGCCTCGCCCAGGCCCAGCATCATCTCTGCCAACCTGAGTCCCCACCCTCCTGTCAGGCCAAACCATAGCAGACCTGCACGAGTCCCCTGTGAAATCCTCTGTAAATCTGCAGTCCTGAGGCATGATAGGACAGCAGGTCAAAAGTCCACAAAGACTTGACATTAGGACCCACATTATTTTTCTGAAAGATCAACTGATGGGCAAGATACATTCTTAACCTAAAGCTGAATTCACAGGAGGAAGCCAACTGGGCTTGGATTTAAATCCAGACAATGAGGGACTTGGCCATGGCTGTAGAAAGCCTGGTGCAGCACCTGGGCAGCTAGAAGAGCAGATTCATAGGGCAAACAAGGTCAATTAAAATGCCTAGGCCTCTGCGTGGCTGATGACTTTGAGCAAGTTACTCAACCTTGCTGGGTCCCCTTTTACTCGTCCTTAGTGGGATCTTGTAGCACCTACCTTGTGGTTTTGCCGTGGATAGTGAATGAGCTATTACAAGGAAGCTGATTATCCGTGCCCAGGACTGCAGACTCATATAATCACTTCTCAATAAACACTGGCCATCATTACCATTACTACTCTTGTTATTTCATGGGTCTGTGCACAGAGACGTTTACATCCATAACCTTTTCATCTAGCCATTTTCTCCAATAAGCTGGATCTACTAAACCACTGACGCCATCCTACGTCTTATCGCTCAGCCAACACGTAGGCGCTCTTTGGCCGGCCTGTCCTTCTGACATGGCTTTACTCATCAGCCACGGCCGCGCCTTTCCTGCTCACTCCTCACCAACATGTTTGTTCAGCTCCATCTGCCTCCCCAATTACATTTCCATCAAGAGCCCCATTCTTCTCACATACGTGTCTGCCTTGCTAGAGGAAACGGGAGTCCTCTCTTGTGCTTTCTCCCCAATTCCGTTCATTTCCTTGCACACCATTATAATACGTGGCCAACATGCCTCAGGCCCCTTCCTTTGGACACCTTCCCTCATGCCCTCCTTATTGGCTGATTTCTTCCATGTCCCTCAAAATTAAGCTCATACACGAGAGAAGTCATTCATTCAACACCAAACACGATGGGAGCATCAGGCACCGTGCCGGGTGCTGGGTGTGTAACGGTGAACACAACAAAGGAGGTTGCAGCCCTCATGGGGCCTCGGAGTCTAAAAGCCAGACAGACATGATGAGATTGTCACACACACAGCTAACTTTAGATGGTGATAAAAACCAGGAAAGAAAAGCTCCCAGGTGCCAGGAGAGCACAGCATAGGGTGACTGGTCATGCAGGAAGGGTCAGGGAAGGCATCTCAGGAGAAGGAACATCCGGCGGGGTTAGATATCCTCCTCTGTAGTTTAATAACCAACCTTAATCTACAGATCTTACCGCATTTATCATGGTGTATCCGTCATTCATTCCCTACTGTTTTTCTCCCTGGCTATGCTGTGAACCTCTGGGAAGCTGGTGAAGCATCTTATTCTCAGCACCTGTTAAAATCTGGCACTTAGTAGGAGCTCAAGAACTGCTCGTTAAATGATTTTTTTTTTTTGGTGGTTGTTGAAAGTTTATCTTCCAGACCCTCTCAAGCTTCAGCCTTTTCTCTCGACCTCGCCTGGAAATTCTAGACACTCTGCTCCACACCCAAGCTGCTGCCCACTTCCACTCTCCCCACAATCATCCCCGGGGGAGAGGTGCCACTACTCGAGATCAGCCCCGGGGCAGCTCTCCTCTGCTCTGCCCCCAGAGTCCTATCGCGTTACATTTACTACACGTGTCTAATGAACACCGCACACATTTGGCAGGGCTTCTGCGCACCATGCCATTATAAAGCGTATTGACAGCAAACAAGTCATATATTCTCCCTGCGAACACTACAGGAAAAAAGAACATATAATTTTGTTGTTGTTTGTACGGTTTTTTCCAAGTCACGTTGGACACCATGTGCCTTTCATTAGAAACACCACGCTGACAGTAAAATCACATATCTCCGACTCACAAAGAGGAGGAAAACAAGCTGCTTGGGCCCCCTGGGAAGGGCAGGAGCGAGGCCTTTGGGGCAGGGGCAGAGGGTGCAGGAGAGGATGATCTCTGGGGCTTTGGTGGCTCAGATCCCCTAGGAAGCACTGGCGCCCTCTGACCCCGAGCGGCCTGGAGTTTCACTCCACTCAGGGCTCACCCCACTGATTTAGTCTCTCATTCCTTCAACTAACAATGCATTTTTAATTGCTCCATATATGGAATTAAGCTAAGGAGGAATTCAGAAGGCTAAACTATATTGAACTCTCATTACAGATATTTACTCCATATTTAATCTTCATAGACCTTATGAGGCAGTGATTATTGATTCTGTCTCACGGCTTTGATAACTGAGCATCAAAAAGACAGAGACTTGCTTAAATTTACCTCGTAAACATGATCAGGATTTAAACCTAGACCTGTCTAATTATAAGGAGTAATAAATGAATGACTATTTACTGAGTATCTATCATGTGAGGGGCTGTCTAGATTCCCAGTATAGATTTAAGATTATAATGGTTTATGCCCCCTGAATCCCCCACTAGACTGCAAGCTCATTCACTTAACGTTTATTTAATGTGTTTTTCTACGCTGAACACTAAGTTTTCTGAAGGCAGGATTTGTGTCTTAGTTATTGCAATAGTCCTAGGTAACAGCACAGAGCCTGGGACAGAACAGAAATGTGAAATCTCATGAAAACAAGAGAAGAAAGGAAGGGATGGAGGCAGGAAGCTGTCCACTGTCTGGGTGAAGGCAGGAATGTAAACAGTGCCCTGGATGGAATCAGGATAAGCAAAAGTACACATTATTTTCTGGGAAACATTGGGAAATAGAGGGTTCATGGAAACTGGAGAAATAAAAAAATATATATTTTCCCAAAGAAGACTCACTGTCGCTAGCCATAAAGACGAAGCATTTCAATGTGTGAAGAATGAAGGGAATTTGACCAGCAAAGGCAGAGAGGGATGGTGGTGTGGGAGCAAAGTGTGCAGGAGCAAAGTGTGGGAGGAGCACAAAATTAGAAGATAAGCTAGAACAGAATATAGGCTGGAAGGACAGCCAAGAGCCAGCCCACAAAGGGGGCCAAGTTTCTGTCTATTTTATTCGGCAGGGAATGGGGAGGTTTACCTCCTAGATAAGTCTACCTTCAAATAAACTCATAAACTTTTCTTTTGGAAGAAATGCAGAAAGACAACGGGGTGAGGTAAATAATCCTCCTAGCCCCCCTGAGGGGCCAGACAGTTCCAGGACAAGTTCTGCTCTGCCAGATAACAGGTGTGTCTCCTGGGGGACTCTAATTCTATTCTCTGTCCTGTGGGGTTCTCCTATATAACATCAAGATGACAGTGCCTACGTCACAGGTGATGAAGGCACACGAAATAAATACATAAAAGTTATTAACAGTTTCTGGCATGTGGTAAGCTTGTGAAAAAGGTTGCTGATTATTACTTCCAGTTGTATTATCCTCATAAACTAGAGATGGTCGTAGAGGAAAGATCACAGCCCCACAGTTTGGAAGATTATTTATCTCTCCATCCCACAGGATTCCCTGAGAGCCTACAGGCGTCTTCAGCAAAGATTTCTGTATGGTAACGAGAGCACAACAGACTCCGCTCAAGGAGCTCGCAAACACTGGAAGACGGCCGGCTATTGGTTTGATGCATTGAGGCAAGTTTCTTCATCCTGCTGAGATTTGGTGCCTTCATCCTTACATGGAGGGAGGGAATGATAAAACCTGAAAAAAATCTTCAAATAA
This sequence comes from Loris lydekkerianus, assembly GCA_963574355.1. Lineage (NCBI taxonomy): Eukaryota > Metazoa > Chordata > Mammalia > Primates > Lorisidae > Loris > Loris lydekkerianus. The sequence goes on from CAUYPK010030376.1 coordinate 22,054, forward strand.
CTTGATGATCCAAAGTAAATTAAAAAAAAATGTTGGCGCCTTGCCTGGCTCATGAAGGATCTCTAATACTTGTTGATTCAGTGAGCAAATGGGTTGATATTGTTACAGGGGTGCATAAAAACGCAGAACTATTACATACACAGGTCAGGTGGAATCAGCCATTTTAAACAGGCTGTGAGAAACTCAGGATGGCTGACAAGTTTTGATAGCTCCTCTATGGAGAGTTGGCCTCCTGTATCTGGACTGGACTTGTGACTGGTTTTGACCATTAAGTTGTCAAGCTGCCTTTTTATCCATTGTGGAGTCTAAGCCCCAAGAGGAGGAATGATTTCCTCTCACCACCAGGTAAAGAAGCTGGTGTGGCCTGAGCCAAGGCACCCATATCCGCCACTAACGACTGGGCATGGACTTTGCCTCTCAGGATCCCCTCCCGCTGGTTGTAGCTCCATGAATGGGCCCAGGGAAAACCAGAAAAGGGACTTCCCAGCCAACCCACAGAATCAGGAAAAATAATACATTGTTACTGTAGGATACTCGTTTGGGGGTAATTTGTTATCCTGCAATATTTAACCAAAACAAAGTTCACCTGAATGCCAAGGAAGTCTTCCAGCCGTCTAAAATGTAAGTACACTTTTGGGCATTTACACATTTCTAGTCTTGGGGGAAAATTTGTGTAGCACTGTCATCCGCTTTTTAAAAGACTACACATACCGAGAAGGTTAACTGCTGTTTTAAGTCTAGGGCAAAAACGTCAAGAGCTTATTCGTCTTGTAACAGTCGTGATTTGGATTTCCCTACTGTTTAGTGCTGTTCAACTCTTCATAGACCTGTTGAACCTGGTACCTACAGTTTACAATACTGTATTGTACCCTTCACGCATTAGGAGGCTGAGTGATAAGTTAACACTCACTCACTGCAATAAAATAAAACCTTTTAAAACATGCATGAAGGCACTCATATGTACACACACTTACGAATGTCAAGAGACTTTAAAGTTTCAGCTTGGAGGGCAAGGCCATTGGCACAGGTCAGCATTCCATGCAAGCTGCCCTAGGCGCAGAATCACACTGCCTGCCCATTTCTTGTTAAGTGGCACTGTCCTTAGACGCAGGACACCACAAGCCTTTCTTTATACGTAGTTACTTGGTCACCCTGTCATGTCATGTGAAAATATGTCTTACTTTGTTAAACAGCAAGGAGCTCAGATGACCCACGTGCCTACCTGTTTGATCCTACTGTCCTGTATAATGCCTGCTACCAAGGCTGTGATAAATATTATCATGACATGCGGGAGGATCTTCACCAGGGTGTAGCTGAATTGGAACCATATTCTGTGTCCTTACTACGCCTCAAGAAGGTGTGCTCCCTTTGTTCTCATCAGGCTCCTGAGAAGCCTTCCATCTCTAAAAGTCCTGGCAAGGTAATGCAGAGAGCTGGAAAATACCTGATTTGGATGTAGAACAGAGTGTTGAAGAGTGCAACTCTGGGAACTTAACTGGGTTACCAGCGGAAGCACCTTGGGATATTTGGGGGATAAGAATACTACCTCCTAGATTGGATTAAAGATGGCGGCTGAGTAACAGCTTCCCTGCAACTGGGCACGGCAAGTCTGGGGAGACAAGACTCCAGACATCTCTGGACGGTGGGATCTGCCTATGATCATACTTTTGAGGATACAGGGAGTCATCAAGGGACTTCTGGACCCCAGGAGGAGGACAAAAACAGTGGAAAACTGGCAAGTGGCTGCGTGTGTTCGATCGACCTAATCACGCCGGCAACTGTGAGTACAACAGCAGTGAGACTGCAAACTCAAAAGGCCTCACCTGTGAACTTTTTTGGTGTTCTTGGACTTGGCGCTCAGTTGAGCTGCCTTGGGGAGAGCTTGAGCAAGAGTGTGGAGAACTTTGGGCATTGTCCAGGGCCCCAAAATGAGCCACTGGGCTCAGTGAAAGCCATTGTGTGAAAAAACTGCTGCAGCAAGCTCTGCCCTCAGGGTCCCAGAGCTAGGAATGGGCGAGACAAAGTAACCTAGTGACTGAGCCAAAGTAACCTAGTGACTGAGCAGCTTAAAGGAGGGGACTGAACTGCCTCACAGCCCTAACCCTTAGGGGCAGAGTGAGACAGTCTTGGCACACTGGAGCCTTGGGCTGTTGCCTTGGGTAGAGCGCCCTGATGTCACAGCTCACAGCAACCTCAAACTCCTAGGCTTGGCGCCGCCCAGACCTCCATAAGAGGTGTGCAGCGAACCCTGACCGGTGACCCGCACCCACCCGGGCTCCACATTCCCTGACCAGGAACTGCAGGAGCCACACAACTCTGCATCCCCCCTCCTGTGTCCTCCCAGCCTCCACACAAGCTGATCCATCTGACCAGGGACTCTGCTAGCTGCGTGCCCTCTGGAGCCCTCCCTGCTTCTGCACAGAGCCCTTCTCCTGGCCAGAGAATGCTGGAGCCTTGGGTTCCCTGTGCCAAAGTCACTGGGTGCCAAGCACAGAGAACTGTGTGCACCACCCCCAGCCCTGTTGCTGAATCCGGGTGTGTCGCATACCAGAGCTGCTTCCACAACCAGAACTCCCTAACTACAGCAGCCCCAGGGGAACTACACAGGGTCACTCCCTACAAAGATCCAGCAACAATAGAGTGATCCCGCTGGGGTCTAATCTTAGAGAGACACCTCCCCAACTCAGAGGATGGCCAGAGGCAATGGTGAAAAGCAATCATGAGGCGAAATCAACAGAAAAACTCTGGCAATATGAATAATCAGAGTAGATCAACTCCCCCAAGGATCAATGGGGCAGAAACAGCACAAGACCCCATGCACAAACAAATAGC
>CAUYPK010030377.1:0-20306 GCA_963574355.1 Loris lydekkerianus
CCATAAATTAGTTTCATAGTAGGGCTGAGTACATTGGATACTTTTTCTTCCATTCTTGAGATACTTTACTAAGAAGAATATGTTCCAGCTCCATCCATGTAAACATGAAAGAGGTAAAGTCTCCAACTTTCTTTAAGGCTACATAATATTCCATGGTGTACATATACCACAATTTATTAATCCATTCGTGGATTGATGGGCACTAGGGCTTTTTCCATGACTTAGTAATTATGACTAGGGCTACAATAAACATTCTGGTACAAATATCTTTGTTATGATGTGATTTTTGGTCTTCTGGGTATATGCCTAGTAGAGGAATTATAGGATTGAATGGCAGATCTATTTTTAGATCTCTAAGTGTTCTTCAAACATCTTTACAAAAGGGATATATTAATTTGCATTCCCAGCAGCAGTGTAGACATGTTCTCTTTTCTCCACATCCACGCCAACATCTCTGGTCTTGGGATTTTGTGATATGGGCTAATCTTACTGGAGTTAGATGATATCTCAAAGTAGTTTTGATTTGCATTTCTCTGATGATTAAGGATGATGAGCATTTTTTCATATGACTGTAGGCCGTGCGCCTGTCTTCTTCAGAGAAGTTTCTCTTCAAGTCACTTGCCCAGCCTGAGATAGGATCACTTGTTCTTTTCTTGCTAATACATTTGAGTTCTCTGTGGATTCTGGTTATTAAACCTTTGTCAGAGACATAGCCTGCAGATATCTTCTCCCATTCTAAGGGCTGTTTGCTTGCTTTACTTACTGTGTTCTTGGCTGTGCAGAAGCTTTTTAGTTTAATCAGGTCCCAGTAGTGTATTTTTGATGCTGCTTCAATTGCCCAGGGGATTCTACTCATAAAATATTCGTGCAGGCTGATTTCTTCAAGAGTTTTCCCTGCACTTTCTTGTAGTATTTTTATAGTTTCATGTCTTAAGTTTGAATCTTTAATCCAGTGAGAGTCTGTCTTAGTTAATGGTGAAAGGTGTGGGTACAGTTTCAGTCTTCTACAAGTTGCCAGCCAATTCACCCAGCACCATTTGTTAAATAGGGAATCTTTTCCCCACTGAATGTTTTTAATTGGCTTGTCAAAGGTCAAATAATGGTAAGTAGCTGGGTTTATCTCTTAGTTCTCTATTCTTTTCCATACATCTACCTCTCAGGATGCTGAATTTTATCAAATGCTTTTTCTGCATCTATTGAGAGGATCATATGGTCTTTGTTTTTACTCCTGTTGATATGGTAAATGATGTTTATGGATTTGCTTATTTTAAACCAGCCTTGTATCCCTGGGATGAATCCTACCTTATCGTGATGTGTTAATGACCCACTGTTAATGCTGGGTTTCTAGTTCTTCTTATTCCCTTTAGTCATCTATAGGGCCATAATTATCTGGTCAAGTTTTGTTTTTAAAAAGTGTACTTTTTTTTTAATTCCAACAGTAATAAAAAAAAAGAAATCATAAATATATTAATAAACATGGTTTTGGTTGTAAACCACAGAGTGTATATTTTGAACCCTTAAAAAACAAAATACATTTATTAGCTTACATGATGTAAGAGTCTAGAAGGTGGTGGGCTTTGGATATAGTCTGGTCAAGTCTTACTCAATTTCTTTAAAATTCTATTAGCTCTTTTTCATTCCTCAAAGAGCTTCATTCTTTGAGTTAACTTCTCTTGTGGCTGCAAATGGCTATTGCATTAGTGGGCACCTGTGCACCTCAGAACCAATCAAGGTAACTGGACACTTCCTATATAGAAAAATGACCCAAAATCAGCAAAGGAAAGGATCTCTCAATTCTACCGCAGTTAAGGTTCACTTCCTATAGTGCCTGCTCCTCTTTGAATGCTCCTAGCTGTAAGGATTTAAAAATCAAATTTTTTGAAATCTAGAAAGTTACTAATTGGGAGTTTGGAGGGGAAAGAAGCCTAGTGTCAGATAAATTAATTGTAAAAGGTTTTGTCTTTGGGGGGATGGGTGCTATGGTCTGTATAATGCTCCTTCACAAATTCCTATGTGGAAGTCCCAAGCCCTAGTATGTAAGTGACCATATTTGCAGATAGCATCTTTAAAGAGGCAATTGGTTTAGAAGAAGGTCTTTTGTGTGGGGTCCTAATCTAATATGACTGGTGTACTTATAAAAAAAGGAATAGACACTAGGGTAATAATGGACAGAAGAATGACTGTGAGGAGACACGGCAAGAGGGCAGCCATCTACAAGAGAAGAAAAAAGGCCTTGGGAGAATTCAACCCTCCTGGCACCTTGATCTCAGACTTCCAGACTACAAACTATTGTTTAATCTGCCTCGTCTGTGATATTTTGTTATGGCAGCTCTAGCAAACTAATACAGGAACTGTTTTTGTGCTTTTTATAACATTAAAGAGCTGATTGCTGAAGTGATTAATTTCTAGTTTCATTTTTTAACATGCCTTGGGTTAGATTCATAGTTACCTTCTCACCATTTCTGGTCCAGAACTTCCTCCTGTAAGGAAGGAGATATATATATCTTCCTTTTGGAAGCTATAAAACCAAGCTGTCTCATCCAGTCTTTTGATTTAGGGTTTGAAGGCTGCAGTGAAGAGAACAGTTTCACAAAAAGAACTAGTTACTTTACTGGTGTTCAAAGAATATCTCTCACACTTGGTGAGGTTGATGTATTTTTCTTCACCAATGGATTACATAATGCTACTAGAAAATTTTAAAATTTTGCAGTCATCCAGAATTGGCAATTTCCATTTCAACCTGCAAACACTTTGAGGATCAGATCTATGAGCCAGTGCACCTGTCAACAAAGGTCTTGATCTAATTTTTTATTGTTGTTTATTAGTGCACCCTTTCCCTCATGGGGACTTGAGGACATCCTTGGTTTTGGTTTTTGTAAACACTATCTCTTTTCATCTCATCATCAATCCAGTTCTTGTAATGTATAAATGAAATATCTCCTTTTTAATGTGTGCTGAGATTTGGAACTCCTATGTGTAAATTATGACTGTCTATATCGAAAGAACTGAATTATATTACTCTTACATTAAAAAAAAATAATGGGTAAAAAATGTTGGTTTGAAATGTACTTTGTTCCCTCTGTTCCAATTAAAGTTGAGTCAGTCCTTTCTTAAAGAAAAGAGGGTGAAATAAAAGGCAAAGCTTTTGCTTAGAACCTTGTCCCAGAAGGAATTGAATTAATACGAAATTGTTACTGGCCTGAAAAGCTAAACTAGATCTGGTTTCCTCCAAGATTTCTGCTATATGATCTTTGAGTCTAGGTAATATGATAAATACCTCCACTTTCATTTTTCTTTTACTTATGAAATGAGTGTGAGAATTTTGTCCTTAATATTGCAAAAGTTTGTTACCAAAATTACTGAAAATATCACAGAGGGAGACTTAATTTTTTCAGAATAGATTAAATAAATATTAATATAAGGATGCTTGTATCTTTCCTTAATCTTTCAATTATTATCCTGGTGAGGTTTTTTTCTTTTCTTTTTTTTTTTTTTTCCTTTTTCCTTTTCTTTTGTATTTTTCCTTTGGAAGAGAATGCCTACTTGAGCAATGTATACAGAGTCAGAATGAATAATACTCCTAAATTTTAGGTGTTTATTTTAGTTATAAGAAAATTTATAGTTTAAAATTTATTCTAGGCAAATAATGACATTTAAAAATCAACCAAAGTTTTAATAACTCTTTAAGTCAAGCAAGAGCAATGTAGGAGAATTCAAGCATTTGAACTTCAGAAATGTTGATGAAGACTATAAAACTAACCTGAGTAATGATTTCAGGATTTTTTTTTTTTTTTTTTTTTGAAACAGGGTTTCATTTTGTGTAACTGGGTAGAGTGCCCCGGCTCACAGCTCATACTCTTAGGCTTCAGTGATTCTCTTGCTTCAGTCTCCCCAGTAACTGGGACCACAGGCGCCCATCTCAATGCCCAGCTATTTTTAGAGACAAGGTCTCACTCTGGCTCAGGCTGGTCTTTAACTCACGAGCTCAGGCAATTCAACCGCCTAGGCTTCTCAGAGTGCTGGGAGACCATGAGCCACCAAACCTGCCTCAAAATCTTATATAATCTTTTTTTATATATGTGTTTTCCAAAACAGAAAGTGAAAACTACTTCTTAGAGAAAGCTATTCAATCTGGCAATTATAATTTTAATCAATTACATACTAATATGGAGCAACCTGCTTGCAATTTTTTCTGTTAATTCAAAGATCACTTGTCTTCATATGTAGTGCCTTGAGGCTGGACATGGTGGCTCACGCCCATACATAATCCTAGCACTCTGGAATGTTGAGGTGGGCCAGATTGCTTGAGTTTAGAAGTTCGAGACCAGCCTGAGCAAGAGTGAGACCCCCGTGTCTACTAAAAATAGGAAAATAAAAAGTAGGTGGGCGTAGTGGTGGGTGCATGTAGTCCCAGCTACTGGGGAGGCTGAAGCAAGAGGATTGCTCAAGCCCAAGGTTGCTGTGAGCTATGATACCATGACACTCTACCCAGGGTGACAAAATGAGGCTCTGTCTCAAGAAAAAAAAAGAAAGAAAGAAAAGAAAAACCAAATCTACTGCCTTCTCTTTGGAGATAAGCTTACTAAAGAAATAACAGAGATTTTTGCACCGTGTTATGATACAAATGAAAGGGGTATATTTATACAAATATGACTTCAGAGCTACTCAGTTTTCTTTGTAACTCTCAAATTTTATTTGTGATTACCAATTACATTATCCAGTTTTTACATATCAGTAATAGAACAAACATTATTAGAAAAGGTAATTAGATATGATTTCAACAATGATGGCTTTTAAATAGTACTTTTACAAACTGTTGTTCTGAGACAATATATGACTAGTGGTTAGCATAACTTTTATAATGCCATTTACCTAAACTTTATATTTCATTTGTAATTTTTCTAAATAAAAAAGGGATACATTCTCACTAACTTCATTTCTGATATAAATTTTCAAAATAAGATGAGGGTTTCGAAGCTTTTAATCATATTCATATCATAATAGGAGCAAAAGATTGCCCCCACTACACATACACACACACATATAAAATATGTGTGTTAAAACAGTAACACTGTATAACTATACACTTTAAGTTAAACTTTCTATGATATATATCCGTATTTTGTGAGACTGGAATATTTTAAGATAAATTATTCTTCAGGAGCATTTTATTAAAATCAAATATTAATCTACTTGAAATTATGATCTGGCAAGAGGAGTCATTAACTTCTCTCAGGTGGAAACCATTTTGTGACAGGGCAAAAGAGATTGTTCTCTGAATTCCTTAATCACTCTTTCAATGACTCTAGGGACAAACACTCATTAATAAGACCTGGAATAAGAAAATTGCTCTGCTTTTTTAATGATGAAGTTATTCTGGGGAGACTTAAAGAATCACTAACCATCTCTTTTGTTTTTGTAACATTAAATTTGCTGCCCATGACTTTTTCTATACCATTGATGACTAAAATTCAAGTTCTCCCTCCTTTTTCCTGAGTCAACCACCTAGGTCTGAATGCTTAGAATTTTAACATCATGTGTTAATTTTATTTTTAAGCACTTATTCGTAGGTTAACAATATCTAATTTTTTGTTACTACCATAGCTATTTTTTTTACTTTGTGTTCATTGATTATTCCTTGAATATAATTTTTTTTTTCAAGAGATGGATTCTCAGTCTTGCTCAAGCTGGTCTCGAACTGACCTCAAACAATCCCCACAAACTCAGCCTCCCATAATGTTATGATTATTGACATGAGCCACTACATCTGGCCATTGGATATAATTTTTTAATGGATTAAATTGATATTATCAAAGAGGAAATATTGATTAGGCTGTACATATAAAATCAGAGAAGGACAGAAGAATCATCAGGACACTTTCCTAGTGACAATAAAGATAAAAAGGTTTTATATATTTGCTCATACAGACTTTTTGACTGATCTTTCAAAAATACTGCCATGCCTATGTTTCCAACATAAAAGATGGCTCAAAGCTAAAATAGTGTAGACAACACTAATTTAAAATTGGGAATTCTGAAATCTGTATCAATGATGGATTGTGGCTTTAATTTAGAGTTGGGGGTAGGGGTCAGAAAAAAAAACTTGAAATAAAACTTCTGGGTGGCCCAGATCTTTTAGCAACTAATCATATGTGCTGATGAAATATACTATAGTTATGCTGACTGGGTGTGCAGAATAGTTACTGTGTTTCTATTTGAATAAAAAAGACTTTGTTTACCTGATTTGTTGAGTGGTCACTCCAGGGAAATAATTAGCATATGTAATTGGAATAATAAATATGAAAGCTTTTTAAAACTAAAAAATGCTATTAACTTTCAAAATATTATTTATTATATCGTTATATGACGTGATAAAAAAATCGTTCAACTTGATGATTTACTAAATTGTCCCAAATGGGTCAAAAAATGTGGAAAAAAAACTCATAACACATATACAGATATTAATTATTTTTATAATTTTACCATCATAACTAGCTCTTATTTATGGAAATAGGCTTTGATGACATGGAAAAAATGAAAATGCAGATCTATGTCTAACTGCATTTTGATGAAAAAATAATCATTTTTCACAGCAAAATTACCACATTTGGATTTTTCTCCACTATTACTTATCATTCATTTAATGTAGTAGAAAAATAATAATGAGGAATTGTCATGGGAAAAAGAAAGAGAGAAGGAGAAATTAGGCAACAGAGAAAAAATGAAAGAGTCTGTTCCTAAACCATGATTATGAAAAGGCAAATTACAATCACTTGATAACCTCCTATTAATATAGGGCAAATTAAGAAGAATATATTCCTCAAGAGAGGAAAATCTACATTAATTTATTTTTTAACACCAGAATAGAAATAACATTTGGCACAAGACCAACCCCAGGGGAAAGGCTTTGTAACTAGAGACTTGCTTTACTCTTGAGTGCTTATGTCTGCCCAAAATTTATGTCAAAATCCAGTCCCCAGTGTGATAGTATTAAGAGCTAGGGCCTTGGTAGGTGATTAGATCAGGAGGGAGGAGGGTTAGATCATGAATAGATCAGTCTCTTACAAGAGGCCCAGGTCGCTCCTGTCCCCTCCCATCCCAGGAGGACACATCTGGAAGGTGCCCTCTGTGAGCAGTAGATTCTCACCAGACATTGAATCTGGCAGCAAATCAGCATTGGTTTTGGACTTTGAACCTCCAAACTGTGAGAAATGAATGTCGTTTATAAGTTATGCAGTTCATGATATTTTATTGTAACAGCCTGAATAGATTATGGCAGAAATATAGATACAGATCTAAGGATAGATATAGATACCAGCATAGACTGATTAGATTTGACTTCTTTAGAAAGAATAGTAGTTTCGCTGCTCGGGGTGCCTGCCTCGATGTTGATGTGAGTATTCATAGAACACTCAAATATTTATGGGATATAGAATACAGCCTCGCATCTTTAGCTATACTATGAATTTATATTTTCTGTTCAATAAAAACTGCATTATGTAGATTTTTAAAAGTACTTATAACTTGTGTGTTGCTAATATTTGAATGCCAGGGATCAGTAACAAAATGATCCCCCTCCATTATGCCTTTTCTCATGGGATGTGAAGGAGCGATGGTCACCATTTCAAGACTTTGTGCTAGAAGATTTTTATTTCCTTCCTCCAAATACTGCTCGGAGCCCAATATGCTGTTAAACACATCAAATGAATTCTTAATTCTAGACAATACATTCTCAGTTCTAGAACATTCATTTGGAGTTTCTTTTTGCACATTGCAATTATTAAACTTTTGCATCCTTTTATCCAGTCTATTTTTTAATTATATAATAAAAGTGACAATTCTCTTGACATCTTAAGAGATCATAATACTCCAGGCTTTTCTTATTACTTGACTTGAAACAGAATCCCAGGTACAATGTTTGAAAAGTATACCTTCAATGTTCTAAACTGTTGTATCTGTCTGCATGATGACTTATTTTCTTATTAAATCCCTTTATTATGGCACTATATATTCTCAGCAACATCCAGATCCACAAGCTGAACAACGAGGTAATATAGCAAGGTAGTGAAATATCACAAAATACTAGCACTGCTTCCTCGGGACAGGCTCCTCAGTAGGCACCAAGCGTGGCCTCGCCAAACAGCAAGAAGAGCATTCACCCAACAGAATCTTTGATGGGAGGTCAATACCAGTTAGAAAGCAGTGTCTTTACCCTTCAAAGCAATTGTTTTATCCATCATATGTCAGGTAAAATAAGCCAAAAATCCAGGATAATGAAATATTTTCAGTCCATGAATGTTTTCTTTGTTGAACAACAGCATTATTAGCATGTTAAACCTTACCTGATTCTTCTGCTTAAACTAAATGACAATTGATTCATAAATCTTTGCTAAGGTAGAATGTTTCACAACTTTTTTCCAGACTAGATTCTTTAGCATCCTGGGGTCATTGTATGGAGACACAAGTTTTGTCTATAACATAATTCTGTTGTATCATGATGTTGCTGAAGTCTCAATAGAAAATACTAAAGCCATTAAGACTCACCAGAGTAGGCTCACAGTTTAATCAACATTATTTGTTGACTATTAAAATCTTTGGGGAAAAAAAAAATGTGTGAGGATATCTAAAATTAGGGTGCCTTCTGATCTGTTCACTGGGTGAAAAAGTCAGCACCTAAAGCCTTGCTGGAAAGTAGGGTGGGCGAGGCTGCATGGACAGGCCCTGGTGTGGGGAACAGACTGGGATGGGGTGGGTCACAGCCTCACCGAGGCAGAAGTATACAGCGAGTGCTTCGTCCAGGCAGGGAATGTATCATGAGAGCAGCCTTCAACACGTTTCTTCCTGAAGGCAAGGATGTTCTTTGAGGTATGTTAAGTAATGGGATTTAGTTTGCTTCTTTCACCAACTGTTTTTAGGCCCCTTTATTTACAATAGAATTTTGAGTCTAAGATTCTGTAATTCTCCTGCAGATGCTTACCGAAGAAGTCAGGACACACTGCACACCTTTCAAGTTTTCTCAGGTCTCCTTCTCGCACATTCCTTCAGCGTATGTGCTACCCGTCTGCTCCTGTATTTGCACCTATTAGCAGAGGTGAAATACCACAATTTCTTCATTCTTCCCTCTTCCTTATCTCCTATGACTCCATTCTTTCTTGGTTCTTCTCACTGAAAGGCTTGGCAATTTAGTAAGAAACAGTCACTTTTTATTTGGAAATTGTCCATTGATAATTGTCATTTGGGCCATTCACTCTTCTACATTTCTTGCCTATATGAATAATCTCTTACACAGTGATGGCTGTTTTTTTTGTTGTTGTTTGTTTGTTTGTTTTTCTCTTCCAAACCCCTGAATCCCTTCTCTGACTCTGGTGCCTCTCTGGATATGTGAAATTATCCGTAAAATGCAGTCCATATATCTGAGGCATTACCACACATAAATTTTATGATTGAGTGCAGAGTCTGTTGTAGGTACAGCCATTGGATGGTTTTGCTGGAAGGAATGTTTAGGTGATTGGGAGGATGACTGCCTTTAGAAGTAAAAATAAGTTGCTTCTGTTTCGGCTTCCGGAGGATGCCAGTACTGCCATGTTATTATTTCCTATTTTCCAAAGTGATCCAAGGATATTTAGCAGTATGCAGTACTAGTAATCAAGGTCAAAAGATAAGTAGCAGTTGTCTCAGTCTGATCCTGGAGAACATTTAGGTTTACTGATGATCTAGTAAAATGCCTTTTAAATTTTCTTCTCTTTTCATTTTTTTTTTTTTTTTTTTTTTTTTTTGAGACAGAATCTCACTTAGATAGAGTGCTGTGGCGTCATACCTCACAGCAACCTCAAACTCTTGTGTTCAAGTAATTCTCTTGCCTCAGCCTCCAAAGCAGCTGGGACTACAGACGCCCACCACAATACCCAGCTATTTTTTTAGAGACAGGGTCTTGCTCTTGCTCAGACTGGTCTCGAACCCATGAGGTCAGGCAAGCCACTGCGCCCAGCCCTTTTTAAACTTTCATATGCAGACAAATCACCTTGTTTTTTGCTAAGGATGAAAATTCTGATTTAATGAGTCTGGAGTATAGACTGAGATTTTAGATTTCTAACAATTTCCAAAAGAAATGCTGCTGGTTAGGTGGCATCTATGGTTCAGTGAATAGGGTGCAGGCCCCATATACCAAGGGTGGCAGGTTCAAACCTGGCCCCAGCCAAAACTGCAACAAAAAAATAGCCAGGCGTTGTGGCAGGTGCCTGTAGTACCAGCTACTCAGGAGGCTGAGGCAAGAGAATCGTGGAAGCCCAGGAGTTGGAGGTTGCTGTGAGCTGTGACGCCACAGACTTTACTGAGGGACAAAATGAAACTGTCTCTAAAAAAAAAAAAAGAAAGAAAGAAAGAAAGAGAGAAAAGAAAGAAATGCTGCTGGTCTACAGACCACACTTTGAATAGCAAGGGACTATGGCTATGCTGTCAATACAGAAGGCACTGACCTCGGTGGCTTTTATGGTGCTATTTAGGTCAGCCGTATCCTTACTGACTTCCTCCCTGCTGGATCTAGCAATTACTAAAACAAGGGTATTGAAGTTTCCAACTATAAGCCTGGATTTGTCTGTCAGTTCTTTCAGTTCTTCCTGCAGTTCTATCAATGATTGCCTCATGAGCTTTTATAATCTGTTGTTACATGTATGCACATTAGGGATTGCTATTTAACTTCCTTGAGAATCAACATCTCTGTCATTATGCAGTGTCCATCCTTAACCTTACTAATTTTTCTTATTCTGAAGTGTGAATTTTTCTTATTTCTGGCGTGGTACATCTTTCTCCTTCCCTTACTTTCAAACTAAGACTTCATATTGAAAGTAGGAATTTTATTGGCTTTTTTTTTTCTTTTACCTCTTCTGCTTTCTTTCCAGATATTTCTCACTGCCTTAGATTTTTTTGCAGTTTGAAAATAAACTGCCTAGATCTAAAAGTCTGGCATTTATTCTACTTGGTGTTCTCTAAACTTCCTGGATCTGTGGTTTCGTTTCATTATTGATTTAGAAAAATTCTTGACTGTTACTACTTCAAATATTTCTTCCTCTTGGATTTTGCTTCCTCTACCTGGTATTCTAATTATGTATATGTCATTCTTTTTGAGATTGTACTTCAATGTACTTCAATGTACTGTGTTTTTTCACATTTTTTTCTCTTTGTGTTTAAGTTTGGAAAATTTCTGTGGACATTTTCAAACTCACTGATTCTTTCTTTATCTTTGTCTAGTCCTACATGTGTATCAAGGTGTTTTTGATTTCCATTGCAAAGATTTTGATATTTATCCTTTCCTCTTGATTATATCATAGAGTTTTCATTTTTCTGCTTATGTTTCTCATCTTTTTTTTTTTCATGTGATATGTTTTCCATAGATCTTCCTTTTTCTCTTTATAATTGTGTTTTTTTCTATTTTGTTTTAATTTTACAGAAGTGTTTACTATAGGTTTTCTTTTATAATGTTATAATTGTGTTTTTTTCTATTTTGTTTTAATTTTACAGAAGTGTTTACTACAGGTTTTCTTTTATAATGTTACCTCCCCAAGAGATAGATTTGTTCACTTGGCAGATATCAAGTCAACAGACACACCCAAGTTGGTTACCACAAAGGGTTGGCACAAGTAAGGAGCACACTGGGGACAATTCCCAAAGCAGTTGCATGGTGTTTTTTCTAATTTTTAACATGTCTTATGATTTTTGTCATTATTATTTTAAATTGCACATAATAATTAAGGGGCCCAGTGGGATGTTTCAGTACATGCATACCACATGTATCAATTCAGGTATTTAGAATATTCATCACCTCAAACATTTATCATTTCTTTGTGTTGAGAACACTCAAAATCTTCTTTTCTAGCTATTTAAAAATGTACAGTGAATTGTAAACTGTAGTTGTCCAACGGTGCCATAGAACTTATTCCTCCTATCCAGCTGTAAATTATGTACATTAACCAACCTCTTCCTATTCCCTCACCTCCCTACTCTTCCCAGTCAGCAAGTAATCACTAGAGTCTCCCTTCTAATTTCTTATTATAAAATCCAGTGTCATCACTTGATAGGAACTGAAGTAAAAAGGCATCCTGTGTGCAACTTGTTGATAATCTGCCAGAGACTGTGACATTAACTCATGTTCTTGTTTTGCCTCCACTGTTTGTTCTTTTTTTTTTTTTTTTTTTTTGGTCCTTCATTAAGAGCTTTTTCCTTGAATATAATTCACATTTCAGAGCTCTTTCAGTATAAAGTAAGTCTTTTAGGGTGGATTTATAAATCGTAGTCTCAGATTTACCCTAAACAATCACTAAGTGATGAGAGAAAAATTCACAACAGAGCATAACTAAAGAATTGACCCATAATAGTCAGGTAATCAAGGTAAGAAGTGATTTCTACTTAATTCTAGCAATGAACTGCAGGTCGAAAGTCTATTAGAATGATGTCATGATGGCTGGAGGTAGTCACTGTAACGACTGAAGAGAACAAGTAAAGTTGTGGGACAAAAAGGAAGATTTTATTAACGACTTGTGCAATAAGTCAGGCCTCATCCTGATGACGGGAGGCACTATAGAGAGCACCCATGCTTGTATTTTATACACAATTTTTGAAGGATGTCACTTCCTTCTTAGAAGTTTCCCAAGGACATAATCAAGCTGTTTTCAAAACAACCCAAGGCAGTATGACATAAGACTACATCTGTCTGTCCATGTCAGAAAGTCCCTGGGACATTGATTAGCCTCGAACTCAAAGCAACCCCCTTAACAAGGTCTCAATTAGCCTCATTCCCATGAACGTAGCATGCTCAGGCCAGCCTGACTCAAGCCAGTCCAAAATAACCTACCTGTATCCGCCACCTACCACACTCATGTCTAATTATGTGCCTAATGTAACATTTTGACTGGACATGCAGGCAGTGAGTGACACAAAAAGAGACCCATTCTGATGTAAAGACCTATATTTGCATAATATATTATTATGTTTTATTTTACATAATATATTTTGGAGCTATAGCTTAAGCCAAACTTGCATTTTCTGCACTTGGCTGTCACTTGTGGATTTAAAAGTCTTTATATTTTGCTATCAGATCTTCAGTTAGCTACTAAAATTTTAATTTTGGCTTATGATTTTGTGTGTGTAAAAAGATTCTCAATGGTGTATGGTAAATCAGGCCCATGAATCAGCATTTAGAAATTAATTTCAAAAGCATACAATTAAAAATAAAAAGTAAAAAATTAGAAAAGAAAATAATAGAGAGCATGCAAGCACATGTGTGCACAGAATTCTGTTGCTTCAGAAACAATAAAAAAAGAAAATGAGATTTTTCCATACTTTTCATTGTAAAGAATGTCACATAGGTGACAGTGTTATCAGAATTTCTTTCTGCAGCAGGTCCTTGGTCTTGGAGATTCAAAGAAGGAACCCACAGACCACACAGATCAGTGACAGGACAGAATTTATTAGAAAGGAATACAGGAGGTTGAAGGACAAAAGAACCTCTGGCATTAAAGGAGGGAGACGCAGGTTGGAAATCCACAAGTGGGTCTTTTGTCTAAAGGTTCATATGCTACTCGTAAGCACAGAGGTCTTTGGAGTAAAAATTACACTTGGTCAGGAGCTGGCAGACAGAAAACATCTTCCCTGAGTGCATTAACAAATGAATGCAGTTCCTCTAACTCAGAGCAAAACAGCAGGGTGTATGCTTTCCACTTCTGGAGAGGCCTGCCCATATGAAATATTGGCCAAACTGCTTTTCTCCCATCCTGCTTGTATTTAGAGATTGCAGTTTGGAGGAAAATCTGTTTTGCTCAGGCCTAGAAAATGGGGGACCCCATCCAGCCCTGAATGGGGGAACCTGTATCAGCAGTTTAATGGCTCAAACCTTCAAAGTAATGATACTGCCAGTTAAATATGATAAGGCAGGCTGGGAAAGCATAGTAATGTTGGCATGTTCTATACATTGTCAATTGTTTAAAAATTATTTTACTAGCATAATACAGTTATATAGTTTTTATGAATTATACGACATTAAACTGTTTTAAAAATTCTGACATGCTGCTCTTACTTCCTTGTAGGAGCTACAAACATTCAATTGAAGGTTAAAATTAAAGGTTTGTCATTTTGTTTTTCTTTTATCAGGAAATGAAAGCCATTCATTCTGGAATACCACTGGCTGAAAAATATATTTCCTGCCCTATTTTTTAAAAAGGTGATTTTGCACCAGTAATGAGCCGTTAACTACATCTTGCAGTAGTCATCAGTGTCTCTGAGGGATTGATTCCAGGACCTTCCACTAATACCACAATCTGTGGATGTTCAAGTCCCTTATATAAAATGGTCCAGTATAGAATTTTCATATAACCTAGGAACATCCTCCTTATACTTTAAATTATCTCTATATTATTTACAATACCTAATAAAATGTAAATGTTGTGTAAATGGTTGTTATACTACATACTGTGTTGTTAAGGGAATAATAACAAGGAAAAGTCTGCACGTGTCTAGTACAAATGAAGGGTTTTTTTTTAAATCCAAAGTTTGTCGAATCCACAAATGAGGACCTAAAGATACAAAGAGCTAAACTATACATTAGCTTTGGAAATTTTAATGCTCTGAGTAAATGATTCTGTTACTGAGACTCCCTCCAAAAAAAGATTCCTGAAAAATGTGAAATGGCTACTTTAAATGTGAGAAAGGCAGTGTAATTAAGAAAAATGTAAAGACTACTTCTGAATTTATTGGATGTGATTCTTAATCACCAATAAACAACTATGTAACCTCATCTTGAAAATTGAGATTCACAGTAAGAGGTCTTCAAAGTCATTAAATCAGATGCCTGGACCAACCTGAATAGCATAAAATTAAGTTAAATTATAATGTCAAAAGTGACAAGGAAAAACAGAGTAAAGGAAGGAATTTGGAGAGTGCTAGGTAAAGGATAGTGGCTGCAATTTGAAATATGTGGGCCTCATTGAGAAAGTAACATTTGAACAAAGACTTCAAGGAGGTGAGTCCCTTAGCTGTGAAGGTGTGGGAGAGGAGTATTCCAGGTCGAGAGAACAGCTGGTGCAATGTTGTCCTGGAGTGGAGAATCCTACAGCACTCAAGGGGCTTCCTGGAGCCACTGTGGCTACAAAGGCATGCGCTGAGAGTAGGAGGAGAGCGTGAAGGACGGATGAATCATTGAAGGCTAAAGGTAGATAAATGACGGATGGACAGATAGATGCAATAAGATTTCCTATTGAATTGTGAGAGAAAGAGTAGAGAGTTCCCTCATGTACCTTGAAACAAAGCTTAAGCAACTGAAAGAATGAAATTGCCATTAAGTATCATCAGGTAAGCAACAGGTGAAGCAGATTTAATACTAGGTCAAAATTTCACGTTTTCATTTCTCTCAAAATGAATTTGAGATTTAATGACTTTTCATTCTCTTCAGAAAGAATTTGAAATGTCTGTAGGGCATCCAAATGGATAGATCAAGTAGGCATCTTGATATGTGAGTCTAAAGTTAAGAAGTGATCTGCTCTGGAGACACACATTTCACATATATGTGGAAAAGAAGAGAGCATTTAAACCAAGTACTATGCTTTTGAAACTGTGAGCACTAAGGAAGAATGGGAGCTTAAAAGCCACTCAGCCAGAAAGGTTAAAAAAAAAGGGGGAAGGGAAGGAAAACAGATATAACCACAAAAGGAGCAAAGAGGAAATGATAGTAAAAAAGGAGAAAAACTAAGAGAATGTGGCCTCGCCCAGGAGCCAAAAACTTACACAGGAGGAAGGAGGGAGCAATTGTAGCAAACATCACTCGTAAGTAAAGAATAAAGAAAGAGAAAGAAGACTGATAATTGACCACTGAACTTAACAAATGAAAGGAAAGTTTTTTGAAACAGCAAGGGAAAAAATGACTGATTGGAATGTTCTTAATAGAAATGGACGCAGAAAAAAAAAAAAAAAAAAAAAAGGAATGGACACAGAAAAGTGAAGAGAGTGAACATATAAGGCCACCAGTTAGTTCAGAGAGTTTTGCTGCGAGGTGAAATACAGAAGTGGATCAGTAGCTGGCAAGGAAGTAGAGTCAAGAGAAAATTTCTTGATTACTTATTTTAAGATGGGAGGCTTCTTGGTATTCTGATGAGAATAATCTTATATAGAAAGCTAAAAAAAAATAATAATAGAAGTGGCTTAGGGCCGGGCACACTAGTGTATAATCCCAGCACCCTGGGAGGCAGGTGGATTGCCTGATAAGTGACCTGATAATTGCCTGGTAATTGACAACTGAACTTAACAGCTCGAGTTCAAGACTAGCTTGAGCTAGAGCAAGACCTCATCTCTAAAAAATAGCCAGGGGTTGTGGCGGGCGCCTGTAGTCCCAGCTACTAGGGAGGCTGAGGCAAGAGAATCACTTGAGCCCAAGAGTTTGAGGTTGCTGTGCACTATGACACCACGGCACTCTACCAGAGAAAAAAAAGTTAGACTGTGCTAAAAAAAAAAAAAAAAAAAAAAAAAAAAGTGGCTCAATATTTTGGTTGTGCTAGAGTGAGGTTGTGCTAGAGGTATTTACCATATGAATCTAAGAATTGACACTCATAGGGAAAATGCTTATCTATGGCAACAGGAGGAAGGCAGGTATACTGGCATGGATGCTGCCAGATCTGAACAGAAGGCAGAGGAAGCCATTGACTCTCTTTTTTACATACACTGCCAGCAACCAACATGCCCGGCAACGGGGGAATCAAATGAGAGCCAAGGTCCTGAAGTAGAGAGCTGGGTGATGGCTGGCAACATCCATTACAGTGACTCACCAAGTGGTGAATACCTAATCTGCTGATAGGAAATTTAATATTGCCAACAGAAATTCTGATGGATAGGAAGCAAATATGCCAGTCTAAGTTTAACTTCAAATTAAGCTGTGTTGATGACTTCAGTTCTATTTTAAATTCATCCCCAATTAAATATAGTAAAATAATGCTATTATCATGGCGGGCAGGGTTATTTGAGAATTTCAGTGCAAATAAAGAACTCATCATAGTTATGGGCACACAGTAAGTACTCAAGGCCAGGTATATCTATAAGTTAAATGAAACTAAATAACTCTTGGAAAATCATAATTTATTTTTCTGTTAATGGTAGACATAGGGAGTGGTTTTGTTGTTGCATGTGTTTGGTTTTTATATTGAAGGGATTCTATTCAAAGTTAGAATTAGATTTTTACTTCTCAGGAAAAAGTTTAATTATTTAAGATGTAAATAATCATTTTAAATTTAGATAGTCTAATTCTCTCTGTAGGCTTTTTTAATTGAAGAACTATTCTAAAGTACATAAGCATTATAAACAACACTTGTTTCTCTAATATTTAGATGTCTTTTTTAAACCTTGTATGCTTAAAAGATTTATTCTCTCCTTTGTACTTTAAAATTCTTTATGATTTTGGCTCACTTAAAGGAATAAAAATCAACAATTTTTCTCATGTTGAGAAAGGGAAATTAATTTCTTACAGCAAAGATGAGCAACAGCAATTACTTCCTGCCAACCAAATAAATGTGGAAAAAACTTGAGTGAGTGATTTTTTTCATTAGCCTGTAAAAAGGCTATTTATTTCCACATGTAATTATAAAATAAGTAATTCTGACTTAATGAAATAAAACCAACCCTGAAAATGAATAGAACTCATTTGCGATTCCAACTGAATTAGATACTGAAAAATGCTGACATTCTGATATGTTTTGAGATATCTAGTGAAATTATAAATTTATTTCAAAGAAGGAAACATATACATTGATAACGTAACAAGAAATTTGAGTTCACTTTACCATTGCAGCTTCTCTTATCTATGTCAACAACGTGAAAGCATGCAGGGAAAACTGAGTTTCATCCAAATTTCCTGAGGTTGCTAAGTTTCATGGGAATTGAATACAAGTAGTTTATGTACTTATAATGTGCACAGAACATCATACTGATATTGGGATCTTTAGAAGTTAAATGGTTTATTCGATAAATTCAGAAACCTAAGATTGACTCTGACAGAAGTGTAAAATAAGTTATACATAAGATTTACTGTTAACAACAGGAGTTTACATTAACCATGAATTGGAAAAAGAACCACATTAATATGTTAAGATTATGAATTGCATTACATTAAACTCAAACTGTTCTCTTTTTTATTTTTTTCAAAAGAATGGCCAATGAATTAGTTAAAACTCGTTAAAGTGGAATAAAATTTCTTTTATACACACACAGACACACATGCTGTTGAACAGCAATATAATAATAAGAAAATAATATTACTGTCACTTAGAATCAATGCCATGTAAGTTGAAGATAATGGTTTTCCTATGATATCTGTTATAAGTTAATAAAAGTCAATAAAGTATATAACATGACAAAAGAGCCACTATCCTGGAATTAGAAAAAAAGACATTTTTCTATCTCTCCTTATAGACAACACAATTTAAACCTTGGAAAATAGGACAATTGGGGATTATGCACTGAATCAAGTAGAAACTCAAAGAAAATTCAGTGATCTAAAAATCCTTCTCACTTTCTCAAAGTTACTCATAGTATTGATTTAAGATATAAAGGATGTAACTGTCTACTGTTTTTAGGAACAATATATGATTCACTCCTGCTTTTTTCCTTCTTTCTTCCCCTAAATTCCCACTTTTTCAGTACTTCTGAAAGCAGGGCCTGAGACAAAGGCATGATTGTCAATAATTTTGCTGGCGAGGGGTGGGTGGTGGTGGAGTGGGATGTGATCCTAAGGAACACAGAAGTGCAAGGCAGGGACAGTGACAAGGGAAGAGGGAAAGGAGTGACAGCTGATCCTATATCATCTTATTTTTGTACGCACTAGTCACACTCTACAACTATGCATTATTTTCTTCTATGAACTTGCCTTAATTGATATTGTCTTATTTATTTAATTTGTGTTTATTGTATTGTCTGCCATCCCCTACTAAATGTTAGCTACATCAGAAAAGGGGATAGCTTCTTTACCTGCTATTGCAATAGCAACTTGGAAAATTCTCAATGTGAATTTCACAACTAATCATATTTCTCTAATAAATCGAATATATCACATACAATCATATGAGCTTGTCTTTTCCTTGGCAGGAGCTAGGAATTGAGCATATACTTTCTCAGTCTTTCTGTTCACCAGACGTCTCCTTGATTCAGGTTCTTGCTTCAGCTAAAGTCTATTCAACTACAGCAAAAGAAAAAAAAAACTGGTGAATATTTTATGAGATAAACTATTTCTTTATATTATAACGATATGAATTTAGCAAGATGGAACACCCAGTCTTTTATATTTACAGAGTGATATTTTAATATGTATAATGTATACATTTTTTTTATTGTTAAATCATAGCTGTGTACATTAGTGCAATCGCCTGTACCCATTCTAAGATGCACCATAAATGTGGCCCCACCCATTATCCTTCCTCCACCAAAACCTCCCCCCTCCCTTCCCCTTCCTTGGCCCTTTCCCCATAGTCTTGTGCTATAGTTGGGTTATAGTCTTCATGTGAAAACCATAATTTAGCTTCATAGTAGGGCTGAGTACATTAGATACTTTTCCTTCCATTCCTGAGATACTTTGCTAAGAAAAATATGTTCCAGCTCTATCCATGTAAACATGAAAGAGATAAAGTCTCCATTTTTTCTTTAAGGCTGCATAGTATTCCATGGTATACATGCACCACAATTTGCTAGTCCATTCATGGGTCGATGGGCACTTGGGCTTCTTCCATGACTTAGCAATTATGAACTGGGCTGCAATAAACATTCTGGCACAGATGTCTTTGTTATATTGTGACTTTTGGTCTTCTGGGTATAAACCTAGTAAAGGAATTATAGGATCAAATGGCAGGCCTATTTTTAGATCTCTAAGTATTCTCCAAACATCCTTCCAGAAGGAACGTATTAATGGGCATTCCCACCAGCAGTGTAGAAGTGTGCCCTTTCCTCCATATCCATGCCAACATTTCTGGTTGGGGGATTTTGTTATGTGGGCTACTCTTACTGGGATTAGGTGATATCTCAAAGTAGTTTTGATTTGCATTTCTCTGATGATTAAGGATGATGAGCTTTTTTTCATCTGTTTGTAGATTTTGGGTCTGTCTTCTTTAGAGAACTTTCTCTTTAAGTCCCTTGCCCACCCTGAAATTGTTCTTTTCTTGCTAATAAATTTTGAGTTCTTGGTGGATTCTGGTTATTAGACCTTTATCGGAGGTAAAACCTGCAAATATTTTCTCCCATTCTGAGGGCTATCTGCTTGCTTTGCTCACTATGTTCTTGGCTGTGCA
>CAUYPK010030378.1:0-26754 GCA_963574355.1 Loris lydekkerianus
AGTCTCCCTACCTTTTGTTTGTTAAAGAAAAATCACACTGGACTGGATGAGCAAGCAGGAGCTGGTTTTATTCCACTGTTATTGCCAACTATAGGGGGGACAGCACAGACCAGGTGGGGCTACTCAGCTCTGCTGAAACAAAAGATGGGAAAATTATTGAGATCCAGGATGGGGGAATCTTACGGCAGGCAGTACTGTATATACTCGAGTATAAGCCGAATTTGTGCCGAAAACCCCAAACTCGGCTTATACTCAGGTCATACAGGTTATTTGATTTGATGTGCGCGCACCTAATCAAATGCACGTAGTCGCCAGTCGTCTTCTGCCGTGTGCTTGAGGGGGCAGTTTTCTGCACTTTATTTAAAGTTTTAAAGTTGTTGTTGCTAGTTTACAGTTTTTCTTTAGCAATAAATATTGAAAAGCATTTAACCTACTGGTTCCTCAATTATTGTAATTGTTTTGGGTATAATATTTTTATTTGTGAAATTTACCAGTGGCTGCTGCATTTTCCACCTCGGCTTATACTCGAGTCACTAAGTTTTCCCAGTTTTTAGGGTAAAATTAAGGGGGTCGGTTTATACTCGGGTAGGCTTATACTCGAGTATATGTGGTAATTTAAAACAAGTAGCAAAAAATCAACGAACTTGCAGTTCTAGCACAGATGCCTAGCAAGGCGTTTTCCTAAGAACACTCAAATATTTCATCTTTTCCTTCAATGTATTATTGGTAGAAGAAATTATGTCGGAAAGTTTGGTTTTCAATAGACAAAGGAGAAAATTATCTCTTACATAATTTCTGGCAGAAGAATTAAAAAGATATTGAGTTCTGAGTTGAGATTTCATTAAAAGTAGGCAACAGTTGATGGTGAAATATAAAGACACTCCTCAGTTCAACGTCACCTCTAAGGCACTTGAAACTTAGAAGGAGGCAGGAGAGTGAAATCACCTATCATGGAGATGCTGGCTGGCTCAGGGGTACTGTCTGAGGAGAGAGCTTGCTCTTCTGGGACGTAGGCCATGTCCCTTAGGGCCTCGATGTTGGATACTGGCATATATATTTTGTATGTCTGGGAAGATGATATTCCCCAGAGACATAGGACCAGTTTATATGTAAATAAGAGGATTAAAAGGGGACAATAAAAAGGGAGAGGGGGAATAGTGCCCCGTTATTTATAGTGCCCCCTTATTTATGAACACTTTTCCCACTGATTTCTCTTTACTATATAAGGTTTGTTCTCATTAGTAATAAATAATTTTAATAATTCAAAGCATATATTGTAAAATTCCTAATATTGATAATGTTCACTTATATTGAAACATACTGAAATAGGCTCCCAATAGGTAGACTGAGGTTCTTTTTGGATTAAAAATAGTTCTTCATGCTTTGTCACATTACCTGACTTTATACTGCATGGCTATAGTAACCAAAGTAGCATGGGACTATTATAAAGGCAGAGACACAGACCAATGGAGAATTCAGAAACAAAACCATATAGCTATAATGAACTGATTTTTGTCCAACTTTTGACCAAGCAGATAAAAACATACATCGGAGAGGGAAGCCCTGTTCAATAAACAGTGCTGGGAAAATTGAATAGCCATATACAGAAGAATCAAATAGAATCCAAATCTCTTTCCAGCTACAGCAATTAACTCAAAATGAACTAAAGATTTAAATAAAAGACCCAAGACCATAAATATTATAGAAGAAAATATGGAAAAAGTATGTTATACACTGGCCTGAATGAAGAATTTATACTATAACAAACATAGTAACAGCAAAAATAAATAAATGGGAAGTAATTAAATTAAAAGGTGTCTGCACATCTAAAGAAATAACAGAGTAAATAGACAGTCTTCATAATGGGAGAAAACACTTATAAACTATACATCGAACAAAGGGCTAATATCCAGAATTGGGAACTTAGATATCAGTAAGGAAAGAACAAACAACTCCATCTACAGATATATGAAAAAATGCTCATCATCCTTAGTCCTCAGAGAAATGCAAATCAAAACTACTTTGAGATATCATCTAACTCCAGTAAGATTAGCCCATATCACAAAATCTCAAAACCAGAGATGTTGGCGTGGATGTGGAGAAAAAGGAACACTTCTACTCTGCTGGTGGGAATGCAAACTAATACAATCATTTTGGAAAGAAGTTTGGGGAACACTTAAAGATCTAAAAATAGGCCTGCTATTTGATCCTATAATTCCTCAACTAGGTACATATCTAGAAGACCAAAAATCACATTATGACAAAGATATTTGTACCAGAATGTTTATTGCAGCCCAATTCTTAATTGCTAAGTCATGGAAGAAGCCCAAGTGCCCATTGACCCAAGAATGGATTAATAAATTGTGGTATATGTACACCAGGGAATATTATGCAGCCTTAAAGAAAGATGGAGACTTTACCTCTTTCATGTTTACATGGATAGAGCTGGAACATATTCTTCTTAGTAAAGTATCTCAAAAATAGAAGAAAAAGTATCCAATGTACTCAGCCCTACTATGAAACTAATTTATGGCTTTCACATGAAGGCTATAACCCAGTTATAACCTACGAATATGGGAAAAGGGAGGGGAGGGGGGACGATGGGTGGAGGGAGGGTAATTGGTGGGACCACACCTACAGTGCATCTTACAAGGGTATATGTGAAACTTAGTAAATGTAGAATGTAAATGTCTTAACCCAATAACTAAGAAAATACCAGGAAGGCTATGTTAACCGGTGTGATGAAAATATGTCAAACGATATATAAAACCAGTGTATGGTGCCTCATGATTGCATTAATGTACACAGCTATGATTTAATGACAAACAAACAGACAAAAAAGGAGGAAAAGACATGAACAGAGTTTTTTCAAAAGAAGATAGACAAATGGCCAAAAACATACAAAAAATGCCCAGCATGACTAATCATCAGGGAAATGCAAGTAAAAATCACAAAGAGATATCCTCTTACACTTATGAGAATGGCTGTTATTTCAAAAAACAAGATAATAGTTGTTGGCCTGGATGCACTTATGTACAGTTGGCAGGACTGTCAATTACTACAGCCTCTATGGAAAGCAGTATAGAGATTCCTCCAAGAACTATAAGTAGACCTGCCTTTTGATCCAGCAATCCACTACTTGATTCCTGAAAGGAAAAGAAGTCATTGCATAAAAAGACAACTGCACCTGAGTGTTTATGATAGCTCAGTTCACAATTGTAAAGATATGGAATCAACCTAAGTGCCCATCAACTTGAAAGGTGGATAAAGAAAATGACATATATGACATATATATATATGTGTGTGTGTCTGTCTGTCTGTGTGTACACATACACTACATACATACACATTTGTGGAGTCCTATTTGTCCATAAAAAGGAATGAATAATGTCATTTGCAGCGACTTGGAAGGAACTAGAGAACATTATCATGAATGAAGTATTTTAGAAATGTAAAAACAAACACCACATGTTCTCACTATTAAATGAGAGCTTCAAAATGCTGTAAAAGACATTGGTAACTAAGAAAGGGAGATGACAGGCGGGGTAAAACACACCTGTTAGGCACAGTGTACAGTACTTTGTTCACAGGAACACTTCACGTTCTGACTTCATTCTGCATTATACATCTCACCCGCATAACAAAAACACTTGTCTCCCCTAATATTTTAAAATTAAAAAAATTCCCAATAATGGGTGGCACCTGTGGCTCGGTGGCTAGGGCGCTGGCCCCATATACCGAGGGTGGGGTTTCAATCCCAGCCCTTGGCCAAACTGCAACAAAAAAATAGCCAGGCGTTGTGACGGATGCCTTAGTCACAGCTGCTCTGGAGGCTGAGGCAACAGAATCACCTAAACCCAGGAGTTGGAGCTGTGATGCCGTGGCACTCTACTGAGGGCGATAAAGTGAGATTCTGTCTTAAACAAAAAAAAAATTCCCAATAATGAAATCAGATTAATCAAAAAAATTCCTCGTTTGATAAAGTCTGATAGCAGAGAAAACAGACTTTATTTTTTTGTTTGCAAAACCTCTTTGATCATTTTATTACTCCCTTTTATCCTCCTTTTAAGCCAGATTCTTTCAACTTAGTCTGTCAAGGTTTTATTTATTTGTTTGATATATGTACAAGAAAGCACGGTAGAGAACTCCTGGGGCTCAGGACACAATACTCAGCACTTTGAGCAGAAGGACACTGTAAGAAGCTCAGAGGCGAGGTCTTTCTGACCTTCTCCCATCCTTCTCCTTCCATGTTTCCTCCCTGCAGGTGTGGCAGAGAAACCAGAATTCCTCTTCCACAGGCAGATCTTCCCAAAGCAAGCCACAAAACCTACAGAGATGGCTCTTTCTCCCGTCTCTCTTAAAGACTCACTTGCGAGGGATGCTGCTTCCTGTGGATGGGGAGGAGGGAAGGCAGTGAGGGGAGAATCTGAACAGCAGGTTTTGCTGGGTCCTGCCCCCTTCGGGCGGGGCACTCTCTGGTTCAGTTACATTTCCCCACACTGTTCATTCCTCATGGAACTTAAGGATAGAAACAAACCATTGCCTTTAGATGTGGAGTCATCATTTCCCCTGTGCCATATGAAACTTTGATTAAATGAATTTGTTCAGCTTTTCTCCAATTAACCTGTTTTTTCTTATACGAGTGTTTACCTGGACCCTTGAGAAAGGTATCAATCACACCTTTCCACCTTCACAGGACCAAAGTTGCTACCATAGTCCAGGAAATACCTTTTACAAATGACAAAAATGGTTTGGTTGGCACCATACATGTAATTGTGTCTCAGAATATGATGAAAAGGAGTGATTGTTAAGTGGAGGAAGAAAAAAAAAAATCAGAATTAGACTGAATACTGGGAAAGATGGAGGTCAAGAGATGCTTGTCTAAAACATGATGGAGACAGCTGCATCCAGGTAGCTCCAGTTGGAGTTAGAGGCTCATGAATTTGCCCACATGTAAGGTCTGCTAAGGTCAAGTTAATGAACTTGATTTGAGATTTTTTTCCTCTTCTCCCTTTCCATTATTAAAATTTGAGTTGCAGAAATGCCTAATACTACATAGAAAACACATTCTAAGGACCATGAAGATGCAGAATCTAGAGTGTTAAAAATGATCAGGAAAAAAATGCAAAACAGAAACTAAAAAATAAATACTTCAGGTACCTCATTTTTGGTATGATGGGAGAAAACCAGAAAAAGAAAAAAAAAAAACCCAAAACTTTAAAATTTAAAGTTAAAATTAAAATTACCAAAATACATTGCTTGTGATGTTTTCAGCAATAAACTTACTTCCAAACACAAACTTATTTTTTCATATAATTCTATTCAATGGCAAATTGTTATCCCTATTTAATTTGGGTTTAGCATCTTGAGGATTTGAAAGTATTTTGTTTTTTTCTAACTTTGAGGACGAAACATTAAATGACCATTTTTATTCTGACAAGACAATCTACTTCATGATTTTATAAACTGCTCCAAGGCAAAGATAATCATGTAATTTTCTTATCACAGCCAATGCTAATAATTTATTATTAACATTACTTTTAATTTGAATACAAGTAGAAGGCATTCCAGAAAAGGGAGTGCTGTAAAATATTCAGAAAGAAATTCTAACCTCATAAAAAGTGAAAATTCACTATTCCCTTCCGCTTTTTTATTTTTTTTTAATCTTTGAGCTAAAGAGAAAACATCCAATAGTGCATTTGCTATCTCATACTTACCTCATTTATATGAGATAGCATTTAAATTAAAGATTTATATTCTATTTGGCAAGTTTTTTAAATTAAAGATTTATATTCTATTTGGTAAGTTTTTTTTTTAATTAACTGGAAGCATGTTGATGAAATGTGTCTCACGATTAATCATCTACTATCAGAAACAATGACATGTTTTAACATTAGGACATCTACTGTTGGTGATACAAACTTTGTTGTAATTTTGTACATGTCTGGACACCCCAATTATGCATTAATGTGGTTAACTTAGTATGCCAAATCATAGTATGTAAAAAAGATGTATGTATTTCATTAATAGGAGTGACTTTTTTTTTTAATTAAATCATAGCTGTGAACATTAATGCAATCATGGGGCACCATGAACTGGTTTTATGCACAATTTGAAATATTTTCATCAAACTGCTTAACATAGCCTTCTTGGAGAAGAGTGACTTCTTTAACATCAAGATGGCCATCTTCGTTCTAACTCCAGAAGTTTGGAAGTCACAAAAGACCAGACAGATTTTTTTTTTTTTCTAGAAAGAAATTCCAATAGGTAAAAAGAGATTAAGAAGAGTATCAGATTATCATCGAAATGGCACTTAGTAAAAGTTTATTTTAATTAGGAATATTCAATTACGTATAAATCTTCTAATAAAAGGTAATTGGTAAGGATACAGTAACTTTCAGATGCATCTGTTACAAAATGGATTCTTAGTAAATGTGGAATGTAAATGTCTTAGCACAATAACTAAGAAAATGCCAGGAAGGCTATGCTAACCAGTGTGATGAAAATGTGTCAAACGGTCTATGAAGCTAGTGTATGATGCCCCATGATCATATCAATGTACACAGCTATGATTTAATAAAAAAAAAAAAAATGGATTCAACCAAATAGACAGATCTAACAATATTAGCAAGAGTCAAGAGCCAAAAAATATACTGTTATTCAGAACTTATTATGGAAGGATAATCTATAAAATGAGAGTTTATACTGGTACAGATAACTCGCATCATGGAAATGCACATTTAATTTTCAAAGATCCATGGCTAAAACTTCCATTACAATGTTAAAGAGCAGTGGATACAATGGGCAAGCTTGTCTGGTTCCTGATCTGAGTGGAAATGATATGGCTTATTGATCTGCTGGACTAAAGAAGCAACCTCCATGTCTCTCTGACCTTCCCTTTTCAACACAGGGAGAGATTCTCTCTAGAATTGTCTTATCTGACCAAGGAAAATTATCTGTAAGAAAAAAAAAAATTATCTTAAGGCAGTTTTCTCTAGAAATTTTATCAAATAACCAGGAAAGATGAATGACCAGAAAAGTGACTGAAAGTCACTCATCATCAGGTCCAGATAGACTTTTCATCTATTACCAGGGGACAGATCTAACGAATCCAGGAGACTTTACACACTAAGGTGAGCTTTTCCAAGGTGCAGTTCTGCCCCTTACCTTCCTTTAATTTATTGGCCCTGTTCAGTTTTCTAAGAAAATGATTTACAAGATAATGTCTGCCTCTGAGGACTATTCATTCCCCCTGAAAATCATTTACTGGTCCTCAAAATTGTCAGATTTTCCTCTTTTTTATTCTTCTATGAGAAGGGTATATAATCATCTGCACATGACTGAGTTACTGGGTAACCCTGTCTTGTGAGTTTCTCCCACGAACATTAATAAATTTGTATATATTGTTCTCCTATTCATCTTCTTATCATAAGATCAGCTTCAGCAAACCTTTAGGGCATAAAGAGAATGCTTTCCCTCTTTTCCCCTACACTTGCCTTTGTTGTAATTGTATATTCCAAGTATATTCCAGTGTAACCTCTTTAGGGCAAAACATCATCTTTATTTATTGCTTGTACTAATACTGGTGTATTTCATTTGGACTTCCCACCTCTTATTCTCATTCCACTACTTACAGTTATTAGCATCACAAAGACCTTGAACAAAATTCCAAAATCCATAGTATGCCCTGACACCTTACATAAACCAGTCACCTTTTCATGTCCATTCACCATCTTCATGCCACTCAACCACCACACTTTTACTGTTTGGTTCCCATTCAAAAATTCTGAAATTCCTGCATTGAACACCTTTCCTCTACTTCCTTACCTTTTCCTATCCAGCTTAAATATTATTTTATACAAGAGGGAGGCTTGCCCTGCTGTATAAAATTTATTGTAGTTATATAAGTATTATATTCCCTTTTGCTGCTTTTTTATTACTTTATTTTATAACATTTAAAAGTAACTTGTCATTCTTATTGGGTTTCACACCTTTTTAAATGTAAACATTAGCCTGAATATTAAGCACCCATTGATGAATATTAGTCTAGTTTGTATGTATGGGTTTATAAAAATCAATCACTACATGATTACAATGTTCTAGCAATTTTATTTATCAACTCAATACCCTTAATATCCCCATGATGGATGTAATTAACTCTATTTTACAAATGTCAGGAATAAGTTTAGAGTTTATATACATGGGGGAAATAGCTGCATAGCCAACAACAGAGACAGAGTGGCGATTCTCACCTCAGGGAACTTGCTGTTACTACACTACACACTTCGTTCCTGTGAACCTTTCAGAGATCCTGAAAGTGGTGGATCTCTGTGATGGTAACAACAACTAAGACTGAATGCTCGCTCTATTGAACGAATTATTCCAAGAAGTTTACATGTATTCACTCATTGAATCTCACAAAGAAAGTTTTATGAGATAGGCTAATGACAATTCTTGTTTTAAAAATAAATAAACTGAGGCTAAGTGAATTGCCTTTGATCACACAACAAAGTGTTGTTGGATTATCGTCTTGTACTTCCTTATGTTCATATTTCAAATGCCATATTAGACTTTTTCATATTTCACTTGAATTAAATCCAGGGCTATGTGTAATCATTATATATCATTATATATAAATGCAGATAAACATACATATATGCATAAATTTAAAACATCTGACAGAAGTACGTCACCCTCAGTGGCATTCACCTGTTCTGAGAGCTTTAGAAGACATGCTGGACGAACTTATAGGTTTCAACCCAGAACTTTGAAACAAAACTGTAAGTGTCATAAAAAAAAAACTATAGTGTTAAAACTGTAAGTGGCATTTTTTCTTTTCCTTTACTTGCCTTTCCCGTATCAGCATTGCCCAACACAGGATTTTATCTCCTATGTTTGAATGGTTCGTTTATTAAGACAAGAGAGTTTGGACCTAAAAAAAAAAAAAAAAAAAAAAAAAAAAATTAAAAGAAAAAAGCTATTTTAAATTCTTTAGTACTTAAGATAGGTTCCATCACAATTCTGTCATAGCATGGAATTTTCAAAAGTTAATTAATGTATTATTGTGATTCACTTAAAAAAGCTAGATGTTCACACACACACACACACACACACAAATGCTGAGACAATCCACCCTTGTAAATCAAAACACAACATTAGTAAGATGTCAATGACATTAACTTCTCCTCGGATGATCTGTAAAATCAGCATGATAAGTCTCACTGACATGATAATTATATCATTTCTGATACAGAAAAAAAGTATATAAAATATATCTGAAAAACTAGACAATCGAGAATAGCAAGAAATATTTTAGAAAAATATTTTGTTCATTCAACAAATACTCATGGAGGCCTACTCGGTGTCAAGTCTAAGGGACAGACTTATTCTTGTGGAAGTGACATACTAGAATCTCAAAGTTAGAAAATAGTTGGCTAAGAAATGAACCCACTAAAATAGCTTCTAAGAGTGGTAAATGATTCAAAACTATAACGTATTAAAATGATAGAGAATAACTAGAGGAGGAGCTTGGAGACCACCCCAGGGTGGGAGGTTAGGAAGCCTCACTGAGGAAGCCGAGACTTAAGTGCCAAGAAGCCACTGTAATGGCTGAGGGCAGCAGTTCTCTGTGATGACTCATGAATCTCTAGACCCATCTAGGAAATCTATCCCATAAAAATTATTCTTATAATGATAATAAGTTGTCATTTGCATTTTTCACTTTAATTCTCTCCAAAGTGAACAATGGCATTTTTTAGAAGCTACATCTGATGATGTCATTGTTCTTAATAGCTAATAAAATATCTGCTTATGAATTCTGGTATTTTC
This sequence comes from Loris lydekkerianus, assembly GCA_963574355.1. Classification (NCBI taxonomy): domain Eukaryota; kingdom Metazoa; phylum Chordata; class Mammalia; order Primates; family Lorisidae; genus Loris; species Loris lydekkerianus. The sequence continues at coordinate 9,829 of CAUYPK010030378.1, forward strand.
TAGAATTTTCTATAATGGTGGGATTAGACTATAAACCTGTTTTTAGAGATTACCTTGATTTGCTTTTGGTAGCTTCCTTGTCTTTCTAACTACTTAGTTTATGCCTGTTAATGATTTTGTGCACTAGTTATCATCCAATAAATTATTATTTATTATAATAATAATTATTGTTATTTGCTATAATCACTGCAAATTTATTTTGCAATATCTTTATTTTTTGAAAACATTTTAACCTTTGAAATTTTATGTAATGTCACTTATATTTTGAATTAATGTTTTATTCATTTATTGAATTGATGATAAATAAAAATTATAATATGTTCTTTGTATATAGATGGACAATTGTCTTTACGGCAAAAATTGATATATCAAGGAGTTCTCTGAATCATGAAAGGAGGACCCTACTCACAAAAAAGTAGGTGAAAACGGAAATAACAGAAAGATTATGAAAGTCATATTTACATTGAAGTTATAGATGTTAACGCTTTAACTCATTTTGGCCTATACAGCAGAACATTTAAAATAGATTTAGGGTAACATTGAGTTGTGGCATGATTTAGGGACCAATTATCGAGATTTTAAAGAAAAATGAACTAAATACTCAACTATATACATGATGAACTCTAAAAGCCAAAGATTGTTTACTAGGTGAAACATATTGAATGGTCTGAGAAGTGCTCACAAAATCTGAGGACCTAAGCTGGCATTCCTGACAGCTTACTACATGAAAAGTCAGTAAAATAAATCAGAGTGAATCACTTTCATGCTCTGTTAATTTATCGCAAGTATTAGAAGTATTATCCAAAACCTGAAGTTTGAGCTAACATCATCTCTGCAGAATTGTATTTTGTCTTAGAAATGAACAAATCTAGAGGCATCTCTGGCTGAAGTAACTGCTTATTTATTTATTTTTTTTTTATGGAACATTATTTTTTTCTCTTTTGTCAATCCAGTAATACTTTTATGTATTTTCTTCTTCTTTTTTTTTTTTTAATTAAATCATAGCTGTGTACATTGATATGATCATGGGGCATCATACACTAGCTTCATAGACCGTTTGACATATTTTCATCACAATGGTTTAATTAAAAATGTAAATAAATGCAAATTACAATTTTTTAGATATTTGATAAATATATTCTCAGGAAACAAAGTAAAGTGTGTCTTTTAGTTCAAGAAAAACAATTGACAATAGTTGACAAAACCTGAACTTACAAGAAAATATCAGAATTTTGGAAACTACATTAGAAAATGTTCCCTGATACGATTTCAGTTTCACATCGAAATTAATCTTTATGAAACCAGTATGTGCTGAGTTTAATTTTTTTTGTTAAAGAAAGGCAGCTGAAATTACCTAAAAATGCTATTTCTATACTTCTTTCCAATTTGATATCTATGTGTGGTGAGATTTCCCTTGTATTCAACCAAAGCAACATATCATACCACATTGAACTAAGCAGCAGGCACAAAAATCCAGCTCACTTGCATTAATTAACACATTAAATAGATTTAAAAACATATAAGGCAATTCCATTCCTATTACTATGTATTTTTGAATATAGGTATTTTCATAAAAAAGTTATTTAGATTAACATAAAATAGTTCCATTATTATCTGAATGAATTACTTAAATACTTAAAATATTTCTCAGTATTAATTCTGAATGTGGTAAGTACTGAGAGATGGACCCTACATATATCTTTAGGATCCTCAAAATTTCCATAATTTCTAAAGAATATAAAGAATCTGAAGGGGTGAGAGCAATTGGTGGGAGGAGGGAGGGCATTTGGTGGGAATCTCATCTAATGTGTGCCATGAAAGGCTATATTTCAAAATAACTAAGAGTAAACTTTAGATGTCTTAACAAAAAATACAAGTAAGTGAGGTGATGGCAATGTTAATCAGTTTAATTTAAGAATTTTACTTTGTATATCAAATCATCACATTGTACTCCATAAATGTATACAGTTGTGATTTTAATTAAACATTAAATTAAAAAATAAAATATATCTTTAAAAAAAGAATCAATCATATAATAGTTAACTGACTTGGTTAAGGGTTCAGGAGTAAGCCTTCCTTCCTCCCCACCACAAAAAGAATATAAATAATCCAGTGAACAAAAATGTTCAACAACAGCTTATGTGTGGGAAAAGCTTCTGAGTCAGAGAGAAGAGCAGGTTAAGGCCCTGACAGAGGAACAACTTGGCTTATCCGAGGGCCAGGTGGAGCGCCAGAAAGGCCAGACCATGAGGGAAAGAAGGAGGAAAGAAAATGACATCAGGGAGTTTAGCCATGGGCAGGTCCGTAAAGGCCCTATAAACCTACAATTAAAGAATAAAACAGGGATAATGACACTACTGGATACTATTAAGGAAATAAAACATTCAAGAGCTCATAGGAATTCTCTACTTGATCATATTCAAACTTCAGGAAGGAATGGTGAAATTCTTATATACCATTGATGGGAGTGATATCAGAACAAAATTTTGAAGGTAATTAGGCAGTAGCTACACCATCTTAAAACAAGTGTATTCTTTTCTTCAGAAATCTCACTTACTTTTGGAATTTTCCTTAAGCCACATTGCATACAATTTGTTTGATAACATATTTTTGTCATAAGGAAAGAGGATTCATTTCTCCCTAAAACAAATTTATGACTCTCTCCTTGCCTAAGGGAAGCAAGCGTCTTAGAGCTGAGCTATTTAAGGTATCTCATAGGTTGTCATAAAAATGGGAATGAAATGCCATTGTGTGTACAGGACATGTCCAAAATATCTCAAGAAAATCTAAACAGCAATTACTTCTAGAGAGTGTGATTGGAGAGACAGTTGAGGGAAGGATAATTTTATATTCAGTCTGATATCTTGCATGCTGGTAAATGTTTTAGCAAATTGTACCATTCATGTATGTTTGTTATAATGAAAACGTAATAATAAAAATATACAGCAAACCATATCGCTGATAATTCTAAAAATATATTTGTCACATAAGACATCAAGAAAAATGAAGGCAATTGTAGAATGAGTTAAAAAATATACATCCATATGAGCATAAGGGACTGTGGAGAAGGAAAAAAGATTGCTTCATGGCTCATAAACAATATTAAAATTCAGACTGATGAGATTGAGGTGGGGAAGAAGAATAAGACTTTTTATTGTCTTATTTGAAAGTATAAACCACTTGATCAAGAGGTGTTTTTATTTAAATGTGTCCATTGAGATAAACAGAGTGGACAGAGCTCTGTCCAATTCAAAGAATAAAATTCCATTGTATAATACTGCTTTGTAAATTATAGGAGAAAGCAAGGGTTCCACAATAAAAATTAGCAACTCCGTTATGAAACATTGACATAATAGAATTTCATATATCAAATAAAAGTGACATTAGAAAATAACATTTAATGATATAGAAAAGTGTCCACAACTTAAAGGTGATAGGAAAGTGGGTATAAAACTATAAGCATAATGTTATCTTTATGTGAAAACCAAAATATCCATGTGTTTATGTTTGTACCCAATCACACATTAAGGAAAAAACACAAAAAGATGTTTATTTCTGGGCTCACCATTTACTTTCTGCTTTTCTCCCACAAGTATTCTCCAAAAAGGCTAGCATTTTTCTTTTCTTTTCTTTTCTTCTTTTTTTTTTTTTTTACTCCTATAAGTCAAGGTGTGGGTTCAGAACAAGGTGGGTAAAATAATAATAACTGTCCTTGTTATTCTTGCTGGTTTTAGAGAACAGAGGGACTCCAGCAGGCTGGTGGGGGACAACTCAGTCATTTAAACCTGTGTTCTGATGGAACACATTCAGCCCTCAACACCTGTTACCATAAATGATGTAAGTCTCCATTTGTCACGGTGAAAAGTTCACCCTTCACCCCAAAGTTGTGAAATGTGGATGTGGCTATGTGTGTGCGTGTGAGTGTGTGATAACACAATGAAAGAAATTACTGCTCAGTTCACATTTGACTTAAAAATATCTATTGCCTAGTTAATATTGAAGCTTTTTCTCAATTCATAATGCTATTGACTTTGATAATAATATTGCTTATAAAATATTTTAAGCCGATTGAATTAAGCACCTTGTCTCAACTTTATTCTGTCCATCCTCTTTCCAATAAATGAAGATGTTTCATGGTTTCATCCCTATATTTACTTGACAGGTGACTTAGGTTTTCGAAGTCTCCATTTCTACTTCTGAAAATAAGTGTATAAGGTTTTAAAATATGAGATTTAAAGTAAGAAATGTGAATATTTTGAGAATAAAGCATAGAATAGATTAGAAACACCATAAACATTAATTTCATTTCTTTCTAATAGACCCTGGAAATATATTTTGAAATGTGCAAGCTATTCAATTATTGGTCTCATAGAACTGATTTTATTAAAAATTATAGGTTGACAATATTAGCTTCACAAGGAGCTCAATCCAATTAGTTCTTTAAAATTTGTTATAGACTACCATACATTTACTGCTTTATAAAGAAAATCTTAAGGAACAGGTAGGTGTAATTTTTCAAACGTGATCTCAGCTTATGGAGCTCAAGGCACTCAAAACTGTTACTTAACAATTGTTTCGACAACTTGCATATAATAAGACCACTATTTTGTCTTTTATATTCTTGTTTCCTTGTAAGTTTATTTATTTCCTTTATTAAAAAACTTATCTCTCCACTTTCTTCAAACAATAATAGTAAAAAATATTATACTTGCGAATCATCTTACAATTCTGTGAATTATTCTCAAAAAGGTTACTTTTTATTTTTCAAGATTTCTTTTTCGTTTAATAACAATAATCACGTTTAAGATAAGGACTAGAAAAAAAAACCTCATAAAGAACGAACGAATATAAATACATTTGGAAAAGCAATCAGACAATTGCTACATTGAAATATTAAGCAATAACAATAATAATAATAATGCAAAGAAAGTAACATTCACATTGTCAAACAAGAGTATGTCTATATAGAATGTTTTGACTCTGAGATTCAGTATGGAGATTCAAGATTTCTTTTAAAAAAATAAAATATTCAAACTGTCTTCTCAGGCAAACGCAGCATTAGCAGAGCTGCGTTAACTTTGCAGAGGTCTCACTGCTAAGAAGTGATATTGTTATCTTAAAAGGGAAAAGATTACAATGTGGAAACTTAACATTGCAATGTCTGCTTGAAAGAGTCCTTTAAAACATGAAGAAAAAAACCTTCATGTTTTAAAGGATATTGGAAGAAAAAAACCTCAGTAATACATCTGATAAAAATCACAAAATAAAATAGACAAAGACCCCAATAAATCTCTCCTTTGCTGAAAGCGTGCATCAGGAACTGACAATGAACGATATTTCAAACCAGGCAAATGGGAGATCACAGCTTTGAATAACTTTTATATTTAGAAAAAAAAAATCACTAACATGCACTGAGAGAATGAAATATTATTGCCTTGTGATATTCTTAGTAGACCTTTTTTCTCTGTTCTTTTATATTTTTTGGCATTAAGCTATAGAATGCTATCTCCAAGTAAGGTTTTGGGTGAATTCCTAAATGAAACTCACAAAAATAAGAAACAGGCAAGCCATTGCTGATTGGTTCCAGACCTGAATAACATAAAAAGAGTCTTCTTAGCATAGAAGTAAACTGAAAATGTTGACATTTTCCATCTGTAATCAGGTGTATATGAAGCATTTTTGTATTTCAGAAACTAATGTAGGTTATTCTCATGGCTAAAAATTAAATTAGTCCTAGTAAATCAATATACATTCCAAGAATGAGGGGCAAAACAAATTCAGTTCCTTCAAATCTGCTTATTTGCATTTTCCTCAGATTATTTGTTCTGTATATAATTTACGACACTTTTAGATGAACATGACAGTTGGCTGAATGAATTGCACTTAATTGTTGCCACAGCCCCAGAAGTAAAGAGATTTGTGAGAGAAATGTTCTCACGGCAGCAGCCTCATTTAGAGTTGGACTCGATTCTGGCTTAGAAGCTGTGGTATTTGAGCTAGTTAAACATGTCTCTTTCTCCCATTCCATAGGGAATGAGCCGTCCTCGTTCCCCATGTCCACCTGCATTTCGTTAAAGAGCAGTGTATCCGCATGCCACACCACAAGATCCCCACAATGACATAACTCCATTCGGAGACTGGCGTGACTGGGCTGGGTCCCCCCCCCTTCCCCTTCAGCTCTTGTATCACTAAGAATCTGGCAGTCAGCTCCCTCTTGACAGAGTTTACAGCACATATTGGTGGACTCCTGTCCATAGTGCATCTGCTTTAAGAATTAACGAAAGCAGTGTCAAGACAGAAAGGTAAGTGCTGTTCTAACTGTAGCACTGGGGATGCTGTTTGGGATAGTGTTTGTTGTAACAGGAACAGAAAAAATTCCAGAGCAACGTTGCCAATTGCTATTCAACAGCAAATCCACAATTTTGAGCATTTATTTTCACATTCTGTTTAATGTGCTTTCCATGATTTATGGATTTGAGATACATTTTATGCAATGTTTGCTGTATTGCTTGGCAAAGAAAGTTATAAAAAGTTTCAATGTTAGAAGGAAGTAGACACGGTGGAAAAATATGGAAATTAGGATGCTTGTTAATAGTTATGCTAACTAGTTAATGTATGTTAGTGTTGTTGGAATTTAATACTGGAGTGAAGAAAGGTCATTTCAATCAGCATTCAAAATAGTTTACAATAAATGTGTTGTGACAATTTGCTGTAATTTGCAATGGCATTCTATGCTGCTGTAAGAGTGAACTGAAGGACTTGGACACTTACAGATTACTTGTTTTTATTCTGTTAGTTTTAAAGATTTGTTTTTGGATGTGTGTCTTAAGGAACATGTTTTAGAGAAATTCTGGGAAAAGATTTACATCTTGAAAACAGCATTTTCTCTATTGCCACAGGCATTTGAACAAATGAGGGGAAGTACAGTGTACTTTTGCCTCATAGTGGAGTCATTATCTGGTTATAAACTTTCATTGAATTTAGATCCTCTGTTTTACTCTGCCAAAAATATGCAAGCATTTTTTTCCATACTACTCAATACTCACACTATAGTCACCATGAGGATTTTGGTGTATACTCAATTTGAAATAGCTCATTAATGAAGAAAGACAAATCTTTATAGTATTAACATCCTAGGAATATGTCATCATGCTCTTTTTAGGGCTATGAAATTATTGTCACGGCCAAGTTCTGTCAACTAAATGAAATGCCTCTGTCACAATCTCAGGGAATAATTTACCAAGAATCTGGCTACATGCTGTTACATTATGTCAGCAATCAAACTATAACAACTGTTTTTAGTATTTCATCTGATGAACTAGAGCGCCTTATAATCCCAAATTAAAGCAAAGAAAAGATGCTTTAAGTTTCTAATCCCAAAGATTCTACTTATCTCAAACCACCTCGATCCAAAAGCTTGTATCATACTTTCAATGGAAGATAGAGTTTGTGCTATCTAAAAAAAATGTGACTCCTTCTTCATATTTCTATTCTCCGTCTATCGACTTCACCTGAGCCATAAACTCTTCACTCTAAGTCCAACTCTTAGACACTAATTTTGCTTTCCCCAACTCTGAACTTCCCCAAGAAAAGTGAAATGGGCTTTTTTTGAGCTTCATCTTAGATATATGTTAGAAATATGTTAATATGAAAAGATAACTATTACAAATCATTTTAAATTTATGTTCTCAATTGAATCTTTTCCTAGATGATTCCTAATGCTAGTGTTAAATATAGACATTTCCTTTATTCTCACCTCTCTTCCATCTGCTTTCTGTGAGGCCACTAAAATCTGAATGAACAAACACTGTCACCTTCGATTTTGCATGAGAAGGAAGGGAACTTGTGATTTACTGAGAAAGATTACTACTTTGATTCAAAACCTGGAAAGAGTATCTTTCTCTACCTGTTGGATATCTTTCTAGATTTAAAAGTTCTTAGAATGTGTGTGACATTTCCCTGATTAATACACACAGTTTTGCTAAAACTAGTTTACTAAATATTAGTTACAGTTAGTAACTAAATGTTACTAAATATTAGTTACAGTTCTAAATATTAGAACACAGTTTTGCAGTGTTCTTAAAAGAATGGAATGTTAAAGAAATCTTGGAATAATATGCATGCACACTAGCACCAAGAATTCTATTCCTTTTCCTGGGAACCAACAATAACCAGATACTTTAAAAGACATGTATTCCCCTCTCCTCCCCCACACATGGTAAGAACAGCTTCACTTCAGGCAAAACCACAGATTGCCCAAGTTCCCAGTAAAGCTCTTAATGAGACATCTTGATGATGTCAAATGGCAGGGTACAGTGTACAGCTTACAACCGTCTTCTCATTTTCATTTCTTCTGGTTTTGAGGGATGTTCTGAGCAGTGGTCTAATATAGTGATCAGCGAGCACCACCCAGGAACCTCTTGCAGGAAAGCATTTAATCAAAAAAGGAGCTAAGCGACTCAGTGAAACAATTAGACCCGGCTCTCCCAGAAGGGGGCTCATGTGTGTGCAGTCTAAGCTGAATCCTGTTCACCCCAAAGTTGTAAACAGACACCTTCATCCTCAAAATATAAAGGAAAATTAAAAGATACCATTATATACACTAAAAAAGGGTGACAAAATAACAAAATGCACATTTACTAATGCATTTAGTGTTGCAGATTTAATTTATTTTTTTCTTTTGTGGGGGGAAGTCTACTATTTTATAGTAACAAATGTTCCCTCTTTATTTAGGGTTCAAACCATTTGCCAAAAATGAATCTGGGTGCATTTGCTCTCTGTTTGGCTTTAATTTGGGGTGCCAATGGCCACTACTATGATTATGATTTTCCCATGTCCATCTATGGGCTGTCATCGCCAAACTGTGCACCAGAATGCAACTGCCCAGAAAGCTACCCCTCTGCCATGTACTGTGACGAACTGAAACTGAAAAGCGTGCCGATGGTGCCCCCTGGGATCAAGTACCTTTACCTGAGGAATAACCAGATTGACCATATTGATGACAAGGCCTTTGAGAATGTCACTGATCTGCAGTGGCTCATCCTAGATCACAACCTCCTAGAAAACTCCAAGATAAAAGGGAGAGTTTTCTCGAAATTGAAACAGCTGAAGAAGCTTCATATAAACTACAACAACTTGACAGAGTCTGTGGGCCCACTTCCTAAGTCTCTGGAGGATCTGCAGCTTACTAATAACAAGATCACAAAGCTGGGCTCCTTTGAGGGACTGGTAAATCTGACCTTCATCCATCTTCAACACAACCTGCTAAGGGATGAGGCGATTTCAGCTGCTTTCAGAGGACTTAAATCTCTGGAGTACCTGGACTTGAGCTTCAATCAGATGACTAAACTGCCTTCCGGCCTCCCAGTGTCTCTTCTCACTCTCTACTTAGACAACAATAAGATTAACAACATCCCTGATGAGTATTTCAAGCGCTTTAATGGGCTGCAGTATCTGCGTTTATCTCACAATGAACTGGCTGACGGTGGAGTCCCTGGAAATTCTTTTAATGTATCATCCCTGGTTGAGCTGGATCTCTCCTATAATAAACTTAAAAGCATTCCGACTGTCAATGAAAACCTTGAAAACTATTACTTGGAGGTCAATGAACTGGAAAGTAAGTAGAAATTGTGCCTGTGTTTGGTTTATGTATCTTCAACCTTTAAATGCCTGAGCTATGCAACACCAATATTGCTCTGGCTCCATTAAAACAATAAATAAAGGGCATACCTGTGGCTCAAAGGAGTAGGGCGCTGGCCCCATATACCTGACCCCAGCCAAAAACTGAAAAAAAAAAAATAAATAATAATAATAATAAATAAAAATGCCAACGAACTATCCCTCTACTTCAAACATGAAAGAATTCTATCTCAATTATGTGCCCAATATCTAGTCTTTTCTTTGGAGTATCCAGATCCAGAACAATTAAGATCATAAAAATTAATATCTAATTCCTTCAAATTTAATATTCTGTGCTAATTTATCCTTCTGTGTTATCTCTTGATATTTATCTTGTATTCATTGCACCCTTTATAACATAGATTTTCTGTGTCTTACATTATTTATTTATTTATTTATTTATTTATTTATTTTTTTGAGACAGTCTCAAGCTGTCACCCTAGATATAGTGCTGTGGCATCACAGTTCACAGCAACCTTGAACTCTTGAGCTTAAGCAATTCTCTTGCCTCAGCCTCCCAAGTAGCTGGGACTACAGGCGCCCACCACAATGCCTGGCTATTTTTTTGGTTGTAGTTATCATCATTGTTGTTTGGGGAAACGGGGCTGGATTCCAATCCGCCAGCTCTGCTGTGTGAAGCTGGTGCTCTAGCTGCTTGAGCTACAGATGCCAAGCCCTTACATTTATTTTTAAACAAGATCTAGCTTAGAAAGAAAGGAATGATCAAGTTCAGAAGGAGTACAGTTGGTAGGGGCATTCAAATCATCTTCCATATCCCCAGAGATGCCCATAGACTCTTACGGTCTTCCTTGATTACTTATAACTCTTATAATTACTTATAACTCTGATGACCATCATCCACCTCTGTGATCTCTGCTTGGGAGTATGTGGTCTTTGCAGTATTCTGATGAGGACTGTGAGAAAAATTAAGGAGGGAAGGAATATGATGAGGGTTTGGAACATCTTTATAAAAATATGTATGACAAGGGTGGCACCTGTGGGTCAGTGAGTAGGGCACTGGCCCTATATACCGAGGGTGGTGAGTTCAAACCCAGCCCTGGCCAAACCACAACAAAAAAAATAGCCAGGAGTTGTGGCAGGTGCCTGTGCTGCTAGCTACCCGGGAGGCTGAGGCAAGAGAGTCACCTAAGCCCAAGAGCTGGAGGTTGCTGTGAGCTGTGATGCCATAGCACTCTGCTGAGGGTGACAAAGTGAGACTCTGTCTCTAAAAAAACCATATATATATATATATGTGTGTGTGTGTGTGTGTGAGAGAGAGAGAGAGAGAGAGAGAGAGAGAGAGAGAGAGAGAGAGAGAGAGAGACAGGGCCCCTTTTCTTATGTACAACCTTTCTCCTCATCTGATGTTTCCACGGTTTCTTCCTTCCTTCTCCTGCTGCCATGGTTACCTTTTCATTTATGTTCTGGATGGACTTTGACCTGATTCACACAGATTATATACTTACCTGCTCTTGGGAGACTTTCAATTCGAGAAATGCAGATTCAGGTGGGAAATTATTTCCCACTAACAGAGTTGACTGAAAAGAAAAGCCATGATTCATGGACAAGTGTTTAAAGTAAAAATCATGTGAGAAGCATCAACTCACATATACAGCAATTATATAGAAAAAATAATCTACTAAAATTAAACATCTTTATCTGCGAAAATATTCTTTTCTAGCCATCCTGAATAAAGATGATGCTATCAGAAAAAAATTACAGTACACCTTATCCATGTCGCACTTTTATTCTTCCATGGTTTCATGTAACTCCTAGAGGGGTTTTAGTTATGAAGGAGGCCATGATTGCCAGCTCTGAAGTACCACATGTTCCTTGCTATATCTGGAAAGCATCCAAGGTTAACGGTTGGTGCGGCTTGACTGTCACACAACTGTTAAGCTAACAGTTAAACTCCTAGAGTTGTTTCCAGTGGAAAATTCACTATGTGGCAATTCGTGATACCACATTTTAAACATGTGTGTTTAAAAGGAAGGATACTCTGACTAAAATGCTAAAGGAATTTGAGACGTTTCAGGGCTGAAGAAATCCATCCGCATCTGTGGGTGAAGGTTAGCCACACAGCTGCTTCTTTCACTGAAACAAAAAAGAAGGATCCAGATACAGGCCCCTTTGGGAGCACACATGTTATGAGTAAAAAGGAAGAACCGGTGTAGAAGACCGGAAGAGGGGCTTCTACGAGTGAAGCCCCTGGGAACTGAATGCTACGCTGAGAGAGAAACCACAGGGCCCAGAACACAGTGCGTTTGAATAATGGTTACTTTTCTTCTTTCTTTATCTTTGATGTTGTCAGGTACTCCACAATTTAGGTTAGTTTACCAGATAAAAATCATGCATACCGACTGTCCATGTTCTCTTCACTGTCAATAGAATCCCTTAATATTTTTCTAATATTAAAGAATATATAGGCAAAAACAATTTTCCATATTTCAGATTTGTAATTTGAAGCATTAGCCCAATCACAGATCTTCTTAATGTAGAGTAATTTAGAAAAGAAAAAAACAAAAATTAAAGGTCATTAGTAAATATGTAGGACATGCTGTGTACTGATACTGTCTGAAGTGCTTTATGCTCCTTAGTTAATTTAATCTTCATGCAGCTCAGTGAGATAGGTTTGTTATCTCTAACAGGGAAATCAGGTAAGTCCTCCAAGGTCACTTACCTGGTAAGTGGGAGAGGTAGAATCCCAACATCCATCTATGCTCATCCTCTTTCCATTGGTCCATGCTTTCTCCGAGGTAGGTACCGTAGAAAAATCCCTGGAATTAAACTACTGAGTTAAGGGGGCAACTTGAAGTAAAAAATTACGGTGTTTGGATTTGCCCTGAAGTTATGATTAATTGGAGTTTGAGAAGGAAACAGAAGGAAAAAACATGACCTTGGATGATACACATGTCATGATTTGGTTTTGCCTGGGAGTTTGTCCTATTTCATAATATAGACTTGAAGAATTTTTAAAATTATAATTGTAACCCAGTGTATTAAAAAATGAACACAATTTTCTATTCTTTAATTTTCAGAGTTTGAGGTAAAGAGCTTCTGTAAGATCCTGGGACCACTGTCCTACTCCAAGATCAAGCATTTGCGTCTGGATGGCAATCGCCTGACGGAAGGCAGCCTGCCTCCTGATATGTACGAGTGTCTACGGGTAGCAAATGAAATCACTGTTAATTAACTTCTGCTAATCCCAGTTATATTGAGGTGTATCCTGGAGGAAAATCGTATGGTTACTTTTCTGTGTGTAAGTTTTCATTGTATCCTTTTTGTTGTTGTTGTTGCTGTTACTGTTTATTACTTCCATGAATTTTTAATTTTTAAGGAAAATGTTTTGTAAACATTTACCACTTTTTCTTAAAGAAAAGATGAAAGGCAGGCCTATTTCATCGCAAGAACACACACATACACACGAATAGAAACCAAACTCAACTCTTTACTTGTAAATTTGGTGTTTACTGTATCTCTCCTGTCGAATGATGTGCAAAACCTTCTACTCACTGCATGGACATCAGCCAAAGTTTATAATCCTTATATCTTAACTTAATGTGTCCAAAACCATGGGTTACATATATATGGATGTTTACTGTCTTGGACCTATCTTGATATTCAAATTTGTTTCTGTTAAAAAATAGGTGATATATTTGGAGACCGATAATTCTACAAAATATTAGACAAAAATTATAAAGCCACATGCATTTAAAGAAGTATTTTAGCATTAAGAATTTGCATACTTACCTAGCATAATTTTCTTTTCTAGAAGTATTTTTCACTCTAAGTCATGTATGTGTTTCTTTTTGATTATTAGCATGTTATGTTTAATAAGCTAATAGCAAAATAAAACATAGCAAATGGCATCAGTGTTTGACTTTTTGTGAAATTCATATCTCCCCCATATAAAATAAAAGAATAGATTAGGATTCAAAATATATCTCTAGTCTGTAATATTTTACTAAGGTGGACATAGAATTTTCGATTAAATAATTTGCTTTTAAAGTTAATTACAAGGAGTTTATAAACACAGCTTATAATACATAATTAGATCTCACAACTTTCTTAGTTTCTTTATTCCCATTCTTGTTTTTATAGATTGATATCCAGTAATATTCGATTAAATGAGAAGTCTCTATAAGATCTCAGCAATCACTTAATGTGATAGTTAAGCAAAAATGGTAGATAACTCCCAGGATTAAAAATGTTAAAATATTTTGAAAACAATACTTTAAAAATGAATTAATCTTGCAACCAATACCTCTGGAACAGAGGTTTTGAGTTTGTAATATATAATAACACTTTTAGCTTTCTATAATACTGGTACCCACAATTTGACACAATTGGAATTAGTAGTGCATATAATTTATTAAAAATAACTTTCATCTTACTTAGTTAAAAACAAAAACTATGTTTGAAGCCAAATGTACTTAGAGAACATGGTACACTCATGGAATTCCTTCTAAAAACAATCTCTAGTAATAATTAAGTCCTGTTCTTCAAAATATTCTTTGAGTATCTTGATCTACCACAGTTACTCTTCAGTACATATTTGCTATGTCATTCTGGTAACCTGAAATATTCCTTGAGTGGCCGCAAATTTGTATATATTCATCCCATAAAAGTGAATATGGAGTCAAGCATGTATCGAAAACAGAGTAATATCTCTAAAACATAATAAATTATAAGAGATCATTTTTGGTGAACTCTATTTTATGATAAAATAGGCTATCATGAAGGTGTCATTATCCAGACTGACTGGGAGATGCCCGAGATCTATGGATTAGATTAGGTACACTGCATTTTTTTTGTTCTGTCTTTTCTACGTTCAAGTAAACTCTTTGAACTGTGCCAGTACCCTCAGGTCATTTCTTGGTGTAAACGTAAGAGATATTTTTTTTTTCTCAATAAAACTAACTTCCTCTATGTCTAAAACCATCTTCAACCTTTGTAGACTTATTCTCAAGTAGGTAGCAGAGAATGTGCCCTAAATTCTCTTTTAGAAAGAATATAATGGACTTAAATGGATTTGTCTCCGTTCTACTTGGGGAAAGCGTCTCCCTAGCTGACTGTTGACATATTCAAAAGCCTTTGATTTATCTCTATCCAAAGTCCTATGTTACTCTAAAATCTGCAAAGCACAACTATAAATTTAATTGCACCATTTCTTCTGGAGTTAACATTGGTGGACAAGGACCAGGGTAAACCCAATGTGACATTTCTTATAGAAGCGTATGGGATCTGGGGAGGCGTGAGTTAGAGCCCATTTCTGGGACAACTACTCTACTGGGGCAGCCCTAGGGAGGTGCTGAGAGGAGGAAATCTGGAGACTCACTTACCTCCTCTTCCCTCATTTCCCTACTTGAACTCCACTTTTTTTTTTTTTTTAATAAGAAAACATTTCTGAAGCCTTTATTTACAAAAGCTTTAAAAACAAATAATACCCTCTGTTTGCAAATAATGTTTTGTTTAAAAAGGACCACCTAGTTACAGCATTATATGATGAACAAAGAACATACATGGGAAACAAACCAATATGCCTAACATTTGGAGAGTTGCTAATATTACTGATTGAAGTGTAGGTAACACACATTATAACCTGCAGTCCATCATTTTGGGGCAGAGTTAATAATTACCAAATAGTCTTCCTACACATGCTCTGGTCTGGTCACATATTCTGCCTGGCTAATTTCACAGTCTCTTTTGTCAATATATCTAAAATAGATTGCAAAGATACACACACACAAAAAAACAAGCATTACACTCCTCAGGTAATTTTAATAAGATATATATATGAATATAAAATTTGTATTTTGTTGTTTTGCACCAAATCTTTACATTATTTATCTATGTAGCAACTATGAAAGCACAATTTTTTGTCTTCTAATTTAATTTGGTACAAAATATACCTAATGACTGGTTTTCTTTGGATTTTAATAAAATTGATTTGTATAATCAACAAATCAAGAGCATTGTAAGTATGGCTACAAAATAAAAAGCAAGAGTAAACAGTGATGGAATAAAAAGAAGCAGTTAAGGGGAAGTGTGCTATCATAAAATAACTGTAGCTTCAACATCTTGAGTACCAGTTTCCTGGCAGATATAAACATCCAATCACAAGGGATTTTTCCTGAAGGGAGTAAAGCTTGTTTGAAAGTTCTTCGGTGACAGAGCAGCCTGCACATGCCAGTTAGAAACAGACAGACAGACACTGGATGTGCGTGGGAGCATTAGGCACCAGGTACAGAAACAGCAGTTACTAAGCTCCTCAGTAGTTTCCTGTCTTTGTTTTTGTTAGTCTTGCTGAGTGTGCACAATGAATGTGCTATATTCTGTGAGTCAAAGACAAGTATACTGTATAAAGTTGGCAGATGGTCATTTCTCCAGCTAAGAGCAAGGAAAACCAAACTTTCTGATAAAACAGAGGATTTGAGTCAGAATCTCTCTCTAAAGTGCAAAGTTGATGGTCCACAATCTCAAATAGCTAAAACTCTTGGAGAATGGAAGGGAGAGACATGAGACAGGGAAATAAATTATAGTCAGTGCAAGTTAATTCAGGAAAGGGGTAAAAATAAACCAAGCTCAAGTAGGTAAAGTTTATCAAAATGCTCAGTATGATAGAGCTTTCCCCACTCTGTTACACTTGCTAACAAGGATATTAAATTAAGGCCAAATTTAACCTGAACACGTTTCTACTTATTAAGATATGAGTTAGGAACGGTCATACTTAGTACTGAAAGGCAGAAAATAAAATGGGCTATAAAAACGAAAAAAGAAAAGGGCTGTCTACTGTTCAAGGATTCAACCAGAGATGAAACCTATACACAAGCATGTGTGTAGCTCAAATAAAATAAAAACAAAAGGACTATTTCATGTCATGACTGCTTGTTGGCTTCCTCTTCCCTGTGGCATTCTCTACATAGGATGAACCAGAACCAAGGTCATACAAATGACCACAATATTTGGCATCATCAATATGATCTTCAAAGAACATTTCTCTCATTTTGAAAAAGGCCATTCCTGTGAGCAATGAATCAGACCCTGCCTGATCTTGTGGTCCTATCCAGTCCAGCTCTAACTGTTCAGCAACTTCTTGTAATCCACCTTTAAGATTTTTGCAGCTCTTCATGAGGTACTTCACATCATAAATGACAGGAAAAAATAATCGAAGGATCTCAAAGAAGTCAAGTTCTTCTTCAGGCAAGTTAGAGTTGGTCAGGATTTTGATTAAATAGCCAAAGTCAT
>CAUYPK010030379.1:0-12256 GCA_963574355.1 Loris lydekkerianus
ATGCACCATAGATGTGGCCCAACCCATCACCCTCCCTCCACCCAAACCTCCCCTCTCCCTTCCCCTTCCTTGGTCCTTTTGTCAGAATATTTTAAAAGCAGAAGCCAGACTTCAGATCATTTATTACAAAACATATGTTAGTATTTATGTCTATAGATAAAGTCTTTTCTTTTTTTTGAGACAGAGTTTCACTATGTTGCCCTCAGTAGAGTGCTGTGGTGTCACAGCTCACAGCAACCTCAGATTCCTGGGCTCAAGCAATTCTCTTGCCTCAGCCACCAGAGTAGCTGGGACTACAGGCACCCACCACAATGCTGGGCTATTTTTTGGTTGCAGTTGTCGTTGTTGTTTAGCAGGCCCAGGCTGGGCTTGAACCTGCCAACCTCAGTGTATGTGGCAGGCGCCCTTCTCACTGAGCTACAGGTGCTGAGCCTAAAGTCTTTTTAAGAAAACATGACTAAATATCATTATCACATCCATGAAGTGAACAATAATTCTTTATTATTTGGTGTCTAATCTGTGTTTAACTTTTCCTTGTTTTCTAAAAATGTCTTTTATATATTGTGCATACAGTCAGAATCCAAACAAGAGTCACACGTTGTATTTTGGTTGATATATTTCTCATATCTAATCTATGGTGTTCTTCCTTCCTTTCTTATTAACATAGTATACACACTTTTCTCCACCTAGAAGCATATAGAAATAATTTCTTTTTATAATTGCGTTAGACTCTGTTGGGTGAATGTACCATATTTTATTTAACCCTTCTCCTGGTAATAAATGTTTGAGTTGTTTCTAGTCTTGGGCTATTACTAATAGTACTGTATTCCCAGTACATGTCTGTCTCCATTTTCCCAGTGTATCTCTGGTATAGATTCCTACAGATAAGATTGCTGGGGCAATTACTGCATGTTTAAGTTTGCTGTATCATGAGGAGGTCCTGCTACTTTGATAATATACTTGGCCTTTATCTCAATTTTAGTGTTGTTTAATAGGGAATGGTGTCAATTGCTAATTTGCTACTTAGCTTGTCACCAGCTTTCTTTTCACACCCTGTGAGTTTTGTTCACTGGGCTAGATGAGTAGCTTCAAAGTCTTGAGGTCTATGTTCTTCACAATTACCAGGATTGGAAGATTGTATACAGCCAAAAAGCCAATTCACTTATAATGAACTTTATTGGCATTGCAAAAATATATGTTTATCTATGTGGTTGGAAATTTCCTAAACAGTTTAGTTTAAAAATTAGTGTTTATGTTCTAAAATCCATAGCAGCCCTGTTGACCCTTCTCTACTAAAATAGTTAGTCCCAGGAAACTTGCAAAAACAACAGCTATTCTGCCTCAAAGTTCCTGATGAAATACAATGATTCAGCAAAGTTGGGGGGAAAAGAAGGGAAAATTTATTATTGATAGCAAACATGTTCAAACTTAAAGTAGTGGCCAGGAGAACTTGAAACATAATAAAATTAGAATAGAAGAAGAACAGCAATGATTAAAACATATAAAGCAAAAAGGAACAAGTTATTATGGATAAGTGGCAATCCAAATGTTCAAGTGCACCTCTCTTTGTGTTCATACCCATATTTTTTCTTAAGTTTGGATAGACTGGGGTAAGTCACAGATAAATGGGATAAATAGGCAACTAGGCAGGTAGGGGGACTTTGCCAGGAGTCAAGGATGTCTCTCTCTGCTCTCTGGTGCAAAATATTTGTGGTGAATTTCAAACCAAATGCTGGTGGCTCTTGGGTATATTAGGGAGAAATATTCTGCTATAAGCTGATTTCAGCTAGAAAATGATTTGTTCTTTACTTTCCAGTCTTATACTTCCTAGAGGTCATATTGAAATGCTGGTTAGAAACTGAAGCTGTCCCGGTAACCATTTGTAATATTATTTTGAACTCGGAGAGATATGGCTTTAACCTTAACCTCTTAGGAGCTGTATAATCTGTTTTGTGATTTAAATATCCTGAATTCCTTTACCTTGTTAGTAAAATGAAGATAATGATGCATAGTTGTGGTGTAAGACCTAGAAGCAAGGCTCAATCTTATGTCCTGCCTTGACATCTAATTAAATCAGGAGGGGTCTCCGAACTCAACTCCCATGGATGTGGTCCCCTAGACAAACAACCCTCCTTATCATAAGGACCAGGCACAGTTCCTACATATCTTTGAGTAGCAGGTATCAATTTTGTGACAGCTCATAGAACTGCTCATATAAGCCAATTACAATCCTCCCATGGGAATCAGGAGACATCCCATCCCATAGACAAAGCCTGTTTTCTATAGCCCCTGGTTAGTCACTCTGTTTTTAATTGCAACCCTCACATGGCCCTGCATGGCATGGTAGAAAGAGACATCACACAACATAGTAATTCTTGATTTTCACTTGAACATGAAGGTTCTGTGTGAGAAAAAGGAAAGCATACAAACCAGTAGCCTTAATCACTTCACCTGTAAGAACAGAGATAATAATACCAACTCCATAAGGTTGTATTGAAGGTTTAAAAAAAATAATGCATAAATAATTTAGCCCAGTTTCTGGCACGTAGTAATGGCTTAATAAATAGTCTAGATTGAGTTGAATTTCAAAGACTAACAGGCATTACTAGGCAAAAAGAATGTATTTTACAAAAATGTGAACGCTCCCAATTTATTTCCAGGGATTGTCATAGTTGTCTGCACCCCACCGCATAATATCTTTTCTAAAAGAAAACAGCTAATTAAGATGAACTGAATAATGCTGCTTCTTTATCTAAGCAATGTCACAATGTAAATCTTCATATCACTGGCACAGACATCCCCAAAGGATCCAGTAAAAATAGAATAGCATAGAATTCAACCATTTTTCCAGCCCCAGCATGTTTCTTAAGCAGTTAGGACCACTTAATGTCATGGGTTTAATTTGGTTGCTTGCTTGTTTGTTTAGTTTTTTATTTCTTTTTGTTTCTTTAAAGGTTGCCCTTAGACAATGCGCTATGTTGTTAAGAAGTAAAAGTACAGGCAGTGTCCAGAGTGCAGTGTGATAAATATCACTCCTGTCTTGTGATGCCTCATCGAAGATGACCCATATGCAGAAGATTTGTCATAGTGGTATCTTATTGTGAACTTCAGTTTAATTGACAATTGCTTGCTACCTTTGTTTATGCCCCCTTATGCAATAAAAGGGCAATACTGTGCAGAGCAGAAAGAGACCCACTCAGGTGTCACTAGGTCGTCTTTCGTCTTAGTTCTGCCCTTAGCTAATTATAGAACCCAGACAATGTCGCTTAACCTGGAAGCTTCAGGGTTTTTTCCCCTGTGAAGTAAAGCATTGAGTTGAACTCAATGACCCTTCATATCTCTAATAGGCTGTGAGTAGGAGAGTCAGAGTTAGGGATTTGGAGCTTGAAGTATTTGGTTTTAAAATTTTATTTGCCACTCATTAGCTCAGAGACCTAGATGAGCTCTCCGTGAGTGTTAGTTTCTTCATCTCACATAAATTTTATTACCCTTATTTTTACTAAGAGTTAAATAATATAACCAAATCAGTAGCAATTTTGTTGCCTCTACTTTCAAAATAACACCACAACCTGACCAAATCTCATTATCTCCAAGCCACCATCATGATCTCTTGCCTGGACTATTCCAATGACATTTGAAACTCCCTGTAGCTTTCATCTTGGCCTCCCCACCCCCAACTGTCTGTGTTCTGTGTATCAGCCAGAGTGATCCTTTTAAACTACATCAACTTATGTTATTCTTCTGTTGAAAATTCTCCAGTGGGTTTCCATCTCACTCAGAGGGAAAGTTCAAATCCCTACCTTGGGAGGCCTGCTGCTGTTTCCTTTCCTGTGACTCTTCTCTGACCACTCCTCTCTAGCCACACAAGACTTCTTTATGTTCCCTAAATACATCTCCTTCAGATATCCTATGGGGGCATTCCTTCACTTCTAGGGGACATTTTTCAAATTGTATCTCATCAGAAGAGCATTTTCTATCCATCCTTTAAAAAACAGCATCCCCTAACCTCTATTACTTCACTATCATCCTTACCCAGTTTTATTTTACTTTATAACATTTATCCTCGTTTTCTGTCTCCCCACGACTAGAATGCAAATTTCACGAAGGCAGGGACTTTGTTTTGTTCACTGAGGTAGCCTCATACCCTAGAATAGTACCTGACACCTAGGCACTCGATCAAATCAATAAGCTATATAAATTTTGAGGTGTTCAATAAATGCCACTTTCCAATGATTATCTTAGACACATAATATTCGGCATCTTTTTGTTATGTTGTTTGATTAAAATGTAATTCTGGACAGACCCTAGTTTTAGCTCAGGCATGTAAAGAGCTCAGAAGTTGTCACTCCTCTCCTTATTAGAAGACAAATCAAGGTAAAGTGAAAATCAACAAGTTTAATTGTACCCACTAGAGAACTGAATTTGTAGGACAAATTGTCAACCTGAAATCTGCACAAACGTGCTTTCAGAGAGTCACAGTTGAGATCGGTTAACCTGGAGCAAAAGTCTCTGGAGACATACACTGATAGGAACATTTAAATGGTAATTTTGATGACTCACTGGAGGCTGAGAGTGAACTAACATGAGAATAAGAAACTTATGGGGCTGCAGCCTTAGAGGGGTCCCACAATTTTGTGGGTTTTTCCTCCAGAAACACAATCAAATTCTCCTATGGACGATTACAGAAAGATCTTCTGGTGGTTCTGGTAGAGAAATGGGAAGCATGATGATCGTGAAATTCTCCCAGGGTCTTCTCCATGAGAAACATCAACTCTCCAAGAGAAAACACATTTCGAGAACTTTATCTTTGCTGGAGAAAGGGCATCCCTCCCACCCTGGCCATATGTCTCTGCCTTTCTAGTCTTACTCTGAGGAGAAGTAGATTTGAAAGGTAGTTAGCAAGGGAGTCAGGGCTTAGATGGAAAAACAAACAAACAAAACTATGCCAGTGGAAAAATGGCTTGTGAAGGCTACATCCCTGAGACATAGGCCCAGCAAACACTGAAAGTTAATCACCAGATGATAGAATGCTCCCCTCCCACATATTTACAACCACCCCAGCTAGGCTTTGGTATGATAGTGGATTACATTTGGAAGAGCAGTGAGCCACAGTTTCGGTGAGACACAGTTTCTCTCTGTGGTATGTGAAATGAAACCTAAAATGAAATGAAATGAATAATAACAATGTTAAAAGAATAGGAAAGAAGAATTGGTATTCTCTGTCATAAAGTATCTAGACTATTCTAAAAGCAGTATAGTAGTACTTGAAGGTGAAATTAGATCAGTTTATAATGTATATTGGAAAACTTGAAGGCAATCACTAACAAAAATTTTTTTTTTTTTTTGCAGTTTTTGGCTGGGGCTGGGCTTGAACCCACCATCTCAAGTATTTGGAGCCAGCACCATACTCCTTTGAGCCACAAGCGCCGCCCCCCCCCCCAGTTTTTTTTTTTTTTTGACACAGAGTCTCACTCTGTCACCCTGGGTATAATGCTGTGGCATCATAGTCACAGCAACCTCAAACTCTTAGGCTCAAGCAATCCTCTTGCCTCAGCTGCCCAAGGAGCTGGAACTACAGGTGCCTACCACAATTCCCAGCTTGTTTTTCTATTTTTAGTATAGATGGGTCTCACTGTTTCTCAGGCTGGTCTCGAATTCCTATGCTCAAGCAATCCACCCACCTGGGCCTCCCATAGGGCTAGGATTACAGGCATAAACCACCATACCTGGCCACTAAAATTTTTTTTAAGAACTGCAATTGATATGCTAGGAAAGGGGATAAAATGGAATCATGTAAAATGTTCAATTATCACCAAAGAAGGCAAAACATAAAAAAAGAGACAGAGAGAGAGAGAGAGAGAGAGAGAAAAGAAACAAATGTGTAACATATAAAAAGTTTTTATTAAAATTAACATCGACTCTATAAAAGACACAGCTATAAAAACAAAAAGGCAAGGAACATACTGGGAGAAAATGTTTGCAAAATGCTTGTCTAATAATGTTTTATATCCAAAATATACCCAGAAGGTTTAAAACTCAACAACAAGAGAACAAATACCCCAATCATAAATGGGAAAAAGATGTGAACAGATACCACACCAAAGAAGATATCCAGATGGCAAAGATGTTTGCCATTGCTATCAATCAAATCAGGAGAATACAAATTAAAACAGCAATATGATTCTAATGCACAGCTACTAGAA
This sequence comes from Loris lydekkerianus, assembly GCA_963574355.1. Classification (NCBI taxonomy): domain Eukaryota; kingdom Metazoa; phylum Chordata; class Mammalia; order Primates; family Lorisidae; genus Loris; species Loris lydekkerianus. The sequence continues at coordinate 6,204 of CAUYPK010030379.1, forward strand.
AGGCTAAAATCCAAAGTCTGGCAATAGTGATTCATGGCTAAGATGAAGAGCACTAGGAACTTTCATTTATTGCTGGTGGGACTACAGAATGGTGTGTCCATTTTGGAAGATAGTTTTGTAATGTTTTACAATGCTAAACATGGTCTTACCCTGCAATCCAGCAATTGTGCTGTTAGGTATTTACCCAAATGAGTCAAAAGTTTATGTCCACATAAAAGCCTGCACATGAATGTTTACAGTAGATTTATTTATGCATAATTGCCAAAACTAGAAAAAATCAAAAACCCTTTAATTAGGTAAAGAAAGAAACAAGCTATGGTACATAATATAATGTAATATATCATTGAGTGATAAAAAGAATGAGCTATTAAGCCATGCAAAGACATGGATAAGTCTTAAATGCATATTGCTTTGTGAAAGAAAGCAGTTTTTAAGGCTACATTTGATGATTTTATTTATATAGCATTCTGAAAAAAGCAAATCCCTAAAGACAGTAAAAAGGTCAGTGATTGCCGCAGGTTCAGTTGGGATATGGAGATAGAGATAGGGGAATGTTGAATAGGAGAAGTACAGGTTCTTTTTTTTTTTTTTTTAAAAGGCAGTGAACCTATTCTATATGAGACTGTGATGGTAGATACATGATACTGTGTATTTGTCAAAACCCATAGAATTACAGCTGGAAGAGTGAAGCTTAATGTATACAAATTAAAAATTCCTTTAAGAAATCAGTGTATTCCGGGACAGAAAGCAGAATATGACCAAAATATCTAACTGTATTATGAATGCTTTAAACAATATAACTTGAAGAGGGTGGAGAAATTGGGTAGAGCTTATAAGGTTAAAGATAATAGGAACTATATGTAAGCACTATACTGTAGATGATAAAGTTGTTTCCCATCGGGGTATGAGTTAACAATTTAGAAACCATTATAATGGCCATTGAGCCATTATACATCTACACTGGAATTACACAATAAGTAAATGGATGACAGAAGGTCGCAGCTAGTCTTCCCATTGTGAAGTGGAAAGGTTACAGATTAGCAAGGAGAAAAGTGTAGAATGACCCATGTGGTAATGGTTTGAAGTTGGAAACATCAGTATGAACTCATGTATAGCTTAATATACCATAGACACAGATGGACTCATATACAAATATTTATAGATATGTGTATATATAAAGTTAGTTAATACACACAAATGTATTTCCTTGTTCTGTCAGTTTAGAGGGCCTAGAAGCAAAAACTCCATAGTAGCAGTGATCACACATAGCACTCAGATCTTGGTTTCTAATACTACCCTCCAATAAAAAAAAAACCATGGCTCCTGGGAGAAATGGCTGATTCTAAGATGGAGGAAGGAAATTATATAGGTAATCCTGCAGGATCTTGTACTGCTGGAAAATAAGAAAGTGATCAAAACGATCCACAATGATTGTAGTATGTCAAGAAGACACAGGAATCAGCTGAAAGAGCTCCCAAAGGCCAAAACCAGGATTATTTGAGTGATAAAATAAAGAAAATAATGTTGAGTTATAAGTCAAAGTATGAAATAAGTATCCATGAGTCTATACTTATATAAATAAATAACTGAATGAATAAATAAATGGGGCTGAGAATAGATAAATAACCCATATAGAAGAATTTCAAAAAATTTATGTGAATACCCTGCCCTCAAGAAGATACAGTGTTATTCCCCATTCTCTAAACGTGGGCTACATATAAGTCCCTTTTCCCAAATAGTGCTGTAATGAAAAGGGGTGAAAAAGTGAGTAACTTTACAGTGGAGAAGCCTGATAAAGACTACCTCAGCCAAGTGATGAATGCTGACATGAACAGTGGAAGTCATGTTGACAGTATTCAGCCTTGATATAATGTGATGGAATTAGCACTCTACCTCTGTGGTCTTCTTTTCCAAAACTCATAATCCCTGTTTAATCATGAGAAAAACAGAGAAATCAGAAGTAAGAAATAGTCTTCAAAATATCTGACTGATAGGTTTCAAAGCTGTCAAGGTCCTCAAAAACAAATAAAATGTAAGAAACTATCACAGCTAAAAGAAGCTTAAGGAGACATAGGATGACTAAATGGACTGTGGTATCCTGGATGGGATCCTGGAACAAAAAAAGGACATTAGGTGAAAAGTCAAGAAGTCTGAATGAAGCATGGAGTTTAATGTTGTCCCAAAAGCATAGGCAACAAAAGCAAAATTAGACAAAGTGATTACATAAAAATAAAAAGCTTTTGAACAACAAAGGAAATAACAGAATGGAGAGGCAACCTACAAATTGGGAGAAAACATTTGCAAGTCATACATCTGATAAGGGGTGATATCCAGAACATATAAGGACCTTAAGCAACTCTATAGACAACAAATAACCTAATTCAAACATGAACAAGGGACCCGAATAGACATTTCTCAAAAAAAGACACACAAATGAAAAATGCTCAATGTCACTAAACATTAGTGACAATTAAAACCACAATGAGGTATCACCTCACACCTGTCAGAAGAGCTATTATCAAAATGATGAAAAATAACAAGTGGTGGGGATGTAATTGAGCCATTATGGAAAACAGCATGGAGGTTCCTCAAAGAACTAAAAATAGATTTGCCATATGATCTAGAAATCCTACTCTTGGAGTATTTACCCAAATGATTTGAAATCAGTACATTGAGGAAATAGCTGCACTCCTATAGCGATTGCAGCAGTATTCACAATAGCCAAGTTTTAGAATAAGCCTAAATGTCCATTAACAAATGAATGGATACTTTCCGGCTTTAAAAAGTAAGGAAATTTTGACATTTGTGACAACCATGGGTGGAATCAGAGAATATTAAGTGAAATCAACCAGGCAGAAAGACAAATACTGCACATTCTCATTTATATGTGAAATCTAGTACAATGGCACTCAGAGAGTAGAATGGTGGTTACCAAAGGCTACTGAGTAGGGAGGAATGAGGAGATGGTAGTCAAAAGGTAGAAAGCCTCAGTTAGACAGGAAGAATACATTTTTCTTTTTTTTTACTTTGAGGCAGTGAGGCAAATAGTAAACAATGAATAATGACATATTGAACATTTAAGAATCACTAAAAGAGTGCATTTCGAATGTTCTCACCAAAAAATGTTAAGTATTTGAGGTGATGGATATGTTAATTAGCTTGATTTAATTATTTCATATTGTATTCATAAATCGTAATGTCACTTTGTATCCGAATAAATATATACAACTATAATTGGTCGATTTATACTTAAAAATAAAAATTAAAAACTATCAATATTGGTTCATTAATTGTAATAAATCTGCCATACTAATGTAAGATGTTAATAATGGGGAAGTTGAGTGTGGGACACATGAGAACTCTCTGTGCTGTCTTCACAACATTTCTGTAAATATGAAACTATTTTTAAAATTAAAGAAGCTTTATTTATTAAAATTAAAATGCTGAAATAGAATATTCAGTTTTTTTAGATATGAAACCTTTATTTTTGAGCACAAAGGAGTGTGCTCAGGAATCTAGGACAGAGAATTGGGAATTCATCGCACCAGTGTTATCGATGAAAGCCCAGATTTTATCAGATTTTATCTTCCCATTTTTGTTCTTCTGCCTTTATTAGCATTTGGGACTCTCTCAATTTTGCATCCTTTGCAATATCATTACCATGCTGGTTATTTCCTCTTCCAGATCATTAAGTTAAAATAGACTAGCTCCAACACCACACCCTATGGCAGTTTTGGGACCTTGTCCTCAAATGGCTGCAGAGCTGTGAAGTTAGAAACCAGCTAAATAATAATTATCTGCAAATGGCAATTTCCTAACTTAATTGGTTGCATTTCATTCTGTAGGTGGTAACCGAGTGAGCTTGTTGTGGCATATTATTTGTCACTCCCCAGGGCTAATTGTTTATATCTCAGAAAGCTGATCATTATGAGATCAGTATTTCCATGAACCTCTTTTGTCACTTTGTACTACTGTGTGTGGAAATGTGTTTGCTTTGGATTTCCCCATAGTAGCAACTGTAACTGTCACAACTATGCTGTCTTCCTCTGGAGTCACTAGCTATACAGAAAAGTACATCCATTGCAGGTATACAGTTCAATGAATTGTCAGGACTCAGATCAAGAAACAGCATTACTAACACCCCTGAAAACCCTATACTTCCCACATACAGGCTTCACTTGCCAGCCTCAACCTCAGAGTAACCACTATCCTGATTTTGACATCATAGATTCATTTTGACCATTGATTGCATGTTTTTAAATAAATCGAATCATAGAGTACGTGCATTTTTGGGTCCGGCTTCTTTTGATCAACTTTATATTTGTGATATTCATTCATTTGTTGCATGTAGTTGTAGGTAATTCATTCACCCTGCTGTATAGCATTCCATTGTGTAAATACACCACAACTTGTTTATTTGTTCAGCTGCTGATGTATTATACATGGGGCAATTTCTAGGTTTTGGCTTTTAAGAATAGTGCTGCTATTTAACATTCTAGTGAGTATGTGTCTTTTAGTGAACCTGTGCATGCTTTTTGTTGGGTCTTGTTTAGCTTTAGCTTTGGTATACAAAGTATACCAATGTATTATTAAGTACATGGAGCTTAAATTCAGATAAACCTGAATTTAAATTTAAAACCTGGTTTTAAATTTCAGCTCTACTACTTGTTAGGAACTTGGACACATTACCTAACCTCTCTAAGCCTTGCCTCTTTTAATCTGTCAAATGGGAATTCAAATAATTCCTTTCTCATATGGCTGTTGTTAAGATTAAATGAAATAATGTATGACCAAAATTTAATACAGTGCTTGGCATAGGGCAAGCACTCAATAAATGTCACCCAATGTTCTTTTTAAATATTATTTGTTGAAAAGTTGTTCAACATTATTTAAGCTTCAAACAAATGAGAAATAAACAGATTATTTACAGCAACCTTTTTTTTTTTCTTTAACTTGTAGGATCCTGAAAAAATGTGTACCAACCCTATAAATACTGCTCTTAAGACCTCTCCATTCAGGCACACCCCAGCTATTGTTCCTCACTCCCTCAAATTCTTATCACAAGGGGCTGCCATGGAAGCTGAGCAGAAAATAAGGGGACTAAGTTTTCATTTCTGTCACAGTTTCCTTCTGGAAAGAACTGGAAGGATATTTGATTCCTGGGACTCACTGCCAAATTCATATCCATTTTGAACTCTTCATCTATGCTAGATTATTCATACCAGATCTTCATTATTAAAAATATATTTCATCATATTGTACAAATAATACGGGGTTCATATTGAAAATAAAATGTCCCACATAAGAGATACTCACATCTTCTTTGTGTGGAAAAAATAACTTTTTATTTAAATATAAATAATTCATGCTTTCTGTAAAAATATTGAAAAATATAAGAAGTATTTTTATAAGCTGTGAGTATTCTCATACAAGAAGAAAATGGAGAATATTTATAATCTACTGCCCAGAGATTTCTGGGTATTCTTTGTAGTCTTAAATAAATAATGTTTTCCAATTACAAACAATAAATTTCTTATATGTCATTGTCTTGAGATGCCAACAAAATCTCAACAGTTTTCTATTCCATTATTTTTTCTTTTTTCCCCTTCTGCCTTCCTCTGTCCTCTCGTTTTCTCCTTTCTTTTCTTCCTTTTCCTTTCTTTTCTTTTTATCTCTAAAAATAATAGTATCATAGTATAGTACTATTTTTGTACTCTAGTTTTTATACCTTTTTGACATACAAAATATTTTATATTTCAGTAAATATTAATCTAAAATCTGATTTCTAATGACAGCATTCCACCTTATGAATGATATGACTAACAATTCTTTATTGTTGAGTATTTATGTTTTTTTTTTTTTTTTTTTTTTTTTGAACCTAATCTCAAGATTTTATTGTCTTCATGATAAAACAAAAGATGATCAGAACTGTATCACTTGACCCTTTCTCTTCTTATCTCCTCCCAGTTCAAAATGCTTGCATCTCTTAATAGCTAGCATTCTCTTAGATCTGCAGTTGGGCTCCACACACTCAAGCCTCAGCACAATCTTCT
>CAUYPK010030382.1:0-46279 GCA_963574355.1 Loris lydekkerianus
TGTTTTGGGTATATATTTTTATTTTTGAAATTTACCAGTGGCTGCTGCATTTTCCACCTCGGCTTATACTCGAGTCACTAAGTTTTCCCAGTTTTTAGGGTAAAATTAAGGGGGTCGGCTTATTCTCGAGTATATACGGTATTGGTTAGCTACGAACCCTAAGCATCAATGCAGATGTGAAGATAAATAAATCATACTTTTCTTTTCTTTCTTTCTTTCTTTTTTTTTTCTTTTTTGAGACAGAGTCTCAAGTTGTCACCCTGGGTAGAGTGCTCTGGTATCACAGCTCACGGCAACCTCCAACTCTTGGGCTTAAGCGATTCTCTTGCCTTAGACTCTCAAGTAGCTGGAACTACAGGCACCCGCCACAACGCCTGGCTATTTTTTGGTTGGAATTGTCATTGTTGTTTGGCGGTCCCAGGCTGGATTCGAACCCACCAACTCCAGTGCATGTGGCTGGCGCCCTAGCTGCTTGAGCTATAGGCTCTGAGCCAAAATCATACTTTTCCCTTTCAAAGAACTTAAAAATATGATGCAGGTGGAGCTGTGAGGCCTCACCTTCAACACTAATCACAGTAGTGCATCACAAGAACTATTTACCAGAAGGTATATTTGTGATTTTTATACAGAGTGTCCACAAAGTTCCTGTGTAATTAAAAGTAGTTCATTTTTGTGCCAGTTGCAGTGGTTCACAACTACAATGCTAGCACTATGGGAGGCCGAGGTGGGCGAATTGCCTGAGCTCAGGAGCTCAAAACCAGCCTGAGCAACAGCGAGAACCCACCTCTAAAAACAGCTGGGCATCATGGCAGGTGCCAATAGTCCCAGCTACTTGGGAGGCTGAGGCAGGAGAATCACTTGAGCCTAGGAGTTTGAGGTTGCTGTGAGCTATAACGCCATAGCACTCTACCAAGGGCGACAAAATGAGACTTTGCCTAAATAAATAAATAAAATAGTCTATTTTAAATTGCACACAAACTTTATGGACACCGGTATATTATCAAGATAAAACACTGTGTGAAGGTAATAAATTTACATAGATAATTTACCCCAGTGCACACAATGACCAAAATCTGCTAAAAACAACTATCTGGATGTGAAGTACAATTCTACCCAGGAGAAAAGCAAAATTTATTTAATCCATGAAAGGATTAAACCCACGTGGTCACAATGCTCCCTCAACAACAATTTTCCAACCAAAAAAAAAGATCCTCCTAGCAAAATTAAAACACATAGAATGACGTTCAAGAATTCATTTTAGATAGTAATAAACTAAAATTCATTATACAGTTGTAATTTTTTTGAGGACTCACTTCTCACTCAAACCTACATGGCAGAAAAACATAAATTTGGCAAGTAGCCATCTTTCCATCAATACCATTTTCCAAACAATGAAATATTAAACTCTCAGCTTCAGAGCACAGCCCATAAACAGTGGAATTCATTGTGATTTACTTAACTGAAATAACCTAGACTAGTTCATGAAATTAAGAAGTCAGTGAATATATGGTATGAATTTTCAAGTATCTAGATTAATTTTAAACAAATCATTTTCTAGTGAGAAATATTATATTTAAAATATTTAAGTCTGGCTGGGCACTATGTGGCTCAAGCGGCTAAGGCGCCAGCCACATACACCTGAGCTGGCAGGTTCGAATCCAGCCCAGCCTGCCAAACAACAATGATGGCTGCAACCAAAAAAAAATAGCCAGGTGTTGTGACAGGCGCCTGTTGTCCCAGCTACTTGGGAGGCAAAGGCAAGAGAATCACTTGAGCCCAGGAGTTGGAGGTTGCTATGAGCTATGATGCCACGGCACTCCACCCAGGGCGACAACTTGAGGCTCTGTCTCAATAAATAAATAATTAATTAATTAAATAAAATAAAACATTTAAGTCCGACTTGCCCAACTGATAACTGAGTAAATGATATAACTTACTAAGCCAAAAGAGGAGGGGCACCTAACAATGTTGCCACTGACGTGAATTTCAGCTCCTAAATTGCCTTTGCCCTAAAATTAACTAAACAATTCAAAGTTTAAAAGTGTGTTGGCTCAGGGCCCATAGCACAGTGGTTATGGCGCCAGCTACATACACTGAGGCTGGTGGGTTCAAACCCAGCCAGGCCAGCTAAACAACAATGACAACCGTAACCAAAAAATAGCTGGGTGCTGTGGCAGGCGCCTGGAGTCCCAGCTACTTGGGAGGCTGAGGCAAGAGAATCACTTAAGCCTAAAAGTTGGAGGCTGCTGTGAGCTGTGACAGCACAGCACTCTACAAAGGATGACATAGTAAAACTCTGTCCAAAAAAAAAAAAGTTTAAAAGTGCAGAAACAAGTTTCCTCATTGAGGAGACTTTTTTCTGATATTCAATCCATTCCTCCCTGCTGCTGCACTAATTTAAACTACATAATGTAGTAAGTAAAACACAGCTCAAGTAGTAGCAAACTATTTAGCAGATCTTCCTTTCTCTGCTCCAGCTGCAGTAGAACATCAAAAAGGCAGGTTTATTTCTTCCCTCCCACCACCTTCGGCAGTTATATGTGATGACAGGTAGTACAGGCACATATCACAGGTAAAGGACAAGAAGGACAAGGGACACAGAACAGATATAAGAACTCTCATGTTAAACAAAATACTTATAATAATATTATATAGGTAAGCTGAAATAGACAATCAACTATGACCAAAGACTGAAAGGACTGCTCCCCCAAATACCCTTTCCTCTTTTTTTTTTTTTTGTAGAGACAGAGTCTTACTTTGTGGCCCGCAATAGAGAGCTGTGACGTCATAGCTCACAGCAACCCCAGCTCTTGGGCTTAGGTGATTCTCTTGCCTCAGCCTCCAGAGTAGCTGGGACTACAGGTGCCCACCACAATGCCTGGCTATTTTTTGTCGCAGTTTGGCAGGGCTGGGTTCAAACCCACTGCCCTTCGTATATGGGGCCAGCACCCTACTCACTGAGCCACAGGTGCTGCCCATACCCTTTCTTCTTAATGGCCCAAAATAAAAAATTCTTCATATTGGTTCCTTTGGGTATTTTCCCTGGAAGGGATAATACATTAAGGACTTCATGGCTCTATTTTCTTTCTTTCCTTTCCTTCTTTCTTAATAGACTGATTGTAGAGATGAGGTCTTGCTCTTGCTCAAGCTGGTCTCAAACTCCTGGCCTCAAGAGACTTTCCCACCTTAGCCTCCCAAAGTGCCATGATTACAGGGACAGTGCTATTTTCTTTTTATATTTTTGAGACACTGTTTGACTCTGTCACCCACACTGAAGTGCAGTGACGTGGTCATAGGTCACTGCAACATTAAACTCCTGGGGCTAAAGCAATCCTTCTCCTCAGTTTCCCAAGTAGCTGGGACTATAAGCCATACTACCACATTTAACTCATGTTTCTATTTTTTTGTAGATATGGGGTCTTGCTCTGTTGCTCTGGCTGGTCTTGAACTCCTGGCCTCAAGCAATGCTCCAGTATTGGCCTCCCAAAGTGCTAGGATTACAGGTGCAATACACAATACATGGTGTAAATACTGATCGTTCAAAAAAAGAGAAGATTAAAGAAAACACTTCTTCACAATTACTTCATATGAGTATACTTTAAAATCCCATCAGATGATGATTTTTACCACTAGTTTTCAGAACAAACCTAGGCAAAGCTCATCAAATCATTTGATGGCTAAGAAATTTAACTATCCCACACTAACACAGGACTACATATCTTCCTCACAACTACAGCTAAGCCCTGCACTATGTCAACTATAATACTGTATTTTCTTTCCTAAATCCTGACCTCTCCCCTCAGGCAATAAATAGGTTCATCTCTCCAAAATTTAAAATACAAAACATAACCCTCCATTGGCACAAACTTCCACTCCCTTCAGCTATCACAGCCAATGCTCAGTGAATTACCTATACAGTTGATCTTTGAACAAGATAGGTTTGAAATAGGTGGGTCCACTCACATGTGCATTTTTCCCAATAAAAGTTAAACTAAGTGTGCCTGATTCTCCTGCCTTCCTTTCTACCATCCCTGAGACAACAAGACCAAACTTCCTTCTCCTATGTCTGTTGAAGATGACAACCTTTATGTTGACTCATTTCCACTTAAAGAATAATATTTTTTCTTCGTTATGTTTTCTGTTCTAGATCCAAGAAGATTTAGATGATGTGATAACTAAATACAATGTATTAGTTCCAGGATTTGGGAGAAGGGGCGATTATTAAGGACATTATTGAGACAAATGACAAAATTTGAAAATGGGGGGTGGAGGGCACGGTGCCTGTGGCTTAGTGAGTAGGGCGCTAGCCCCATATACCAAAGGTGGTGGATTCAAACCCAGCCCCAGCCAAACGCAACAACAAAAAAAATTGCCGGGCATTGTGGCAGGCACCTGTAGTCCCAGTTACTTGGGAGGCTGAGGCAAGAAAATTGCCTAAGCCCAAGAGCTAGAGGTTGCTGTGAGCTGTGACGCCACAGCACTCTACCAAGAGCAAAAAAATGAGACTATGTCTAAAATATATATATATATATATTTGAAGATGGGGGCTGGGCGTGGTGGCTCACGCCTGTAATATTAGCACTCTGGGAGGCCAAGACAGGTGAATTATACTGAGCTCTCAGGTTCGAGACCAGCCTAAGCAAGAGTGAGACCCCATCTCTAAAAATAGCTGGTTATTGTGGCAGGTGCCTATAGTCCCAGCTACTCAGGAGGCTGAGGCAAGAAAATCACTTGAGCCTAAGAGTTAGAGGTTACTGTGAGCTATGATGCTATAGCACTCTACCAAGGGTAACAAAGTGAAACTCTGTCTCAAAAAAAAATTTTTTTTTTGAAGATGGATTATGTATCAGATGATAATATTGTATCAATGTAATTTCTTTTCTTTTTTTTTTTTTTTTTGGACAGAATCTTACTCTATTTGCCCTGGGTAGAGTACCGTGACATCATAACTCACAACAATCTCAAACTCTTGGGCTTGAGCAATCCTCTTGCCTCAGCTTCCCATGTAGCTGGGACTACAGGTATGCACCACAACGCCTGGCTATTATTTCTGTTTTTAGTAGAGATGGGGTTTCATTCTTGCTCAAGCTAGTCTGAAACTGAAGTTCAGGCAATCCACCCACCTAGGCCTTCCAGAGTACTATAATTATGGGGATTAGCCACTGCTTCCAGCCAATGTAAAATTTCCTGATTATCAAAATCATACTATGGTTTTCAAAATCTTGATCTTAGGAAAATATACAATGAAGTATTCAGAGGTAAAGGGTTATAATGTCTACAACTATTACCAAAGGATTCCTCCCCCAAAAGTCTAAATATACATATACACATATATAAATACACATACATATGTGTGTACTTGTACAACCTGTGGGGGTGTAGAATATAAATGGGAAAAATGTTAACATTGTTATGGATAGTTTAACACAACCTAATTAACATAATACCATTCTAAATGATCAAGTATATTTGATACAAAATATATAAGCATATTTCATTGGTCTTTTCATAATTTTATGTGGTGTCATTATTCATATATCCTAAAGATAAATAATCTTTTAAGAAGCAAGAATATAAATGGGAAAAATGTTAACAACTAGTGAATCTTAGCAAAGGGCATATGAGAGTTCTCTGAGCTAGTGTTTCAGGATATTTTCATGTTTGAAAACATGTTAAAATAAAAAGACACCAAAAAGAGGGCAGTGCCTGTGGCTCAAAGGGGTAGGGCACTGGCCCCATATGCTGGAGGTGGAGGGTTCAAACCCAGCCCCAGCCAAAAACTGCAAAAAAAAAGATACAAAAAAGAAAGCAATTATGAAAAATTATGAGGATTATTATTGTGTTAAACTAAGTTAATACAACCTGATTAACATGATTCCATTCTAAATTTTTTTTTTTTTTTTTGAGACAGAGTCTCACTATCTTGCCCTCAGTACAGTGCCGTGGTGTCTCAGCTCACAGCAACCGCAAACTCTTGGGCTTAAGTGATTTTCTTGCCTCAGCCTCCCACGTAGCTAGGACTACAGGTACCCACCACAACACTCGGCTATTTTTTGTTGTAGCTGTCATTGTTTAGCTGGCCCAGGCCAGGTTCAAACTTGTCTCAGTGTATGTGGCTGAGCGTCATAAATACTATGCTATGGGTGCGCAGCGTAACATGATACCATTCTAAATGATCAAATGTATTTGAAACAAAATATATAAACACATTTTATGTGGCCTTTTAAAAAAATTTTATGTGGTCTTACTATTCATCTATCCTAAAGATAAATCATCTTTTAAGAAGCCATCAACTTGACACGTTTTTAACTAAGTTAAATTTGATTAATAGATCCTCTCCACAGTACAAAACTGAATCGTTATTCAATTCTTTCCCTACTGACTGGATGTTAGATATTCAGGTAATTGTCAAAATTAGAATTTAGTGAGAACTGAGTTCTTTGAAATTGTGCAAAACTGTAGCTTTGTTTAATCCCACTGTCAAATTCTTTCTCTTACACTTAAAGCTAATACACTCAAAGGAAGAAATATTTAGCCATAGTTCAGTGACCCAAAAATGGTACTATATGAATATCTAAGGTCATAAAAGAACTCATTTTTAAGCCACGAATAAGTATATGCTCAAGTCAAGACTAAGATTAACTTTCTTTAAATAAGGAATTATTTTCTTTGGCAACACCATAGTAGTACTTATCATTTTCCGATGACAGGTTTCCAAAGCTTTATCTAAGTACTTTATAAAATATTTTATGTGTGTGTATCTTTTTAGGCAAACTTTGTTTCCAAACGCCCAGAGAACTGTTTCTCTTATGAAACAGTCACTCTCCACCAAATGTATTTTCCCCTCAAACAGACACTTTTAAATTAGCTATAATATATTCAGTGTAACTTTTGTTGATTTTCCCTACATATGTAATTAATGTCTTGATTGCTCCATATGGACTGATACTTTTAAAATCTGTCTCAAGATTTTTCAACTTTTTTTTAACTAAAAAAACTGGAACCGATAGTTGAGTCTAATCTCCCTCACTACAAGATCCCATTTCAGAGGTCCCTATCCCTATTACCATCAGCCCCCTTGAATAAAGTCTGCCTTACAAAATAAAACAAAAATAACAAAAAACAGGAACGAAACTAATATTGCAACAATCCTAAAGGGATATTTTTAAAAAGCATGCACCCCTTTGCAACCAAAAAGAAGTAAGTTAATATATTGAAAATATAAAAGTAATGGTCAGGTGCAGTGGCTCACACCTGTAATCCTAACACCCTGGGAGGCCAAGGTGGATGGACTGCCTGAGCTCACGAGTTCGAGACCAGCCCAAGTCAGAGCAAGACTTCATCTTTAAAAATAGCCAGGCATTGTGGCAGGCGCCTGAAGTTCCAATCACTTGGAAGGCTGAAGAGACATAATCACTTAAGCCCAAGAGTTTGAGGTTGCTGTGAGCTGTGATGCCATAGCACTCTACCGAGGGCAACAAAGTGCCATTGTCTCAAAAAAAAAGAAAGAAAGAAAATATAAAAGTGGTTATTAGGAAAAAATGATTGCAGGATAGGAATAAAAGGAAACAGTGATTAACCCCATTGTAACTTTATCCCATAAAGCAGCAACTGGGACTACTCTTGGGAAAGAAAACTAAAGAACACATGATTTTAGGAGTCAGAATCACTTTATCCTATATATCCTCTTACAGTTAATCTTCTACTACATGGTCACAGCAAATTGAAAATACAAGGAAAAGCTACTACCTACAATCCACTACACCCCTTTAAAACCCATAATTTTACCAGCCACAAACAATTAGTAACATCTATGTATGTGAATATATAACAGTAGTCGTTGGTTCTACTGGAATAAAGATCTATTTTACCCTAAACATCTGATATGACTCAGTACCTATTTCCTGTTTGCTTATCATTTAGTCTTTTTCTCCTAAATGAAAAGTAGAGTCCCCAGATTAAAGACATTTAGAGGAGGTTACATTACTTTTCCTACATCATAAAGGAGTCTATTAGATCAAGAAAGAATATAAGACAGATGATTAGCTATATGATGAACTATTTTACTAAAAGAGGCTATTAAGAGCTAAATAAATAGCAGCTAACTTCTAAGTGTTTTAAAGGTATTGTTTCATTTAATTCACACAATAATCCATATTCCCATTCTGCATTTGGAAAAACTAAGACTCAGAGAAGCTATTTGTCAAAGATCAGGTGAGTCTTGAATAAAGGTCTGCCTGAGTTAACTATACAACAAATGGGGAGCCACAATATATTTTTGATTTAAATCTGTTAACAGGCAACAGATGATCTAGAATAGTAAATCATAAACTTAAAGAAACTGCTTTTAAAATACAAATTTCTCCACTTCAGTAACTGATTAAAAAGCAGATACATGTATCTATAATATAACCCATTCAAATTCACTTTGTATTACTAATGAATATTTTCCAAAAAATGAAATTTTCATCTCTTTATACTGGTAAAAAGCTTTTGAAGAATAAACATATAACTTATTATTTACATCTGAACAACGTTGCCCACCATCAAGATTAAATTAGAACACTCCAAACTAGCTTTAAGAAATGTCAGTCCAAAAGTTCAATGTATTACACGTCTAACGAGAAAACAATTCAGTTTCTCAATAAAAATGCACTTTCCCCTCTTTTCTTTCTCACAGAATATTGCTATTTCTAAGTTAGCAGTGGCTCCATTATCCATCAAATAGTTCCACATAATTCAACCTTCTTTCACAACATAGTAAATGGAATCTGAACTCTTCTCATTATTGTGATATTAAAAAATAAATTAAATCCTATTACTTTTTAAAGAAATTCTTATTTTCTTTCAATGTTTTATAAAACCTGTGAGATAAGACTTTGAGCCATAATTATGTCTATGAAAATTACCACAAATAAAGTATTCATTTATTATTAAAAGGATATAATTTGGAGGAAGAAAATTCCAGCTTAAGACTTGATTGGCGAGTGCAAGGTACCGCTGAAATACTGAAGACATCTGAGCATTCAGGTTTTCCCGCCTGCTAAACTCCTGCAGAACTTCAACAGTTAACATGAAGATCTGGCGAAGGTCTTCTTCCTATACTCAAAAAAAAAAACACTATCTTTTTTTATGGAAAACTTACCCAAAATGTATTCCCTTTTAGAAACATAAGATAAAATCAACAAAAACCTTAAAATTTCCAGTGGAAAACACTATTTCTTTAAGAACATTTTCCATTTTTAGGCTTCTACTAATAATTTACATCAGAGCAGGGTTTCAAGTGGTATCAATTTGACCACATTTACTGTAATATAAATGCTACTCTATAGAACAGAGAATCTTTGACAACTACTGTGGAGCCGGAGGAGTCAGTTGCTATAGTGCAGAGCCCTAGGATTTAAGCCAATGCCTTTACATAACTTCACTCCAGAGCCAAACAATACAGACAAGACAAAGAGCCCACACCATCTGCAATGACATTTTAAATACATGTCCCTCTTTGGCATTTTTCCAATCCTATTTTTATGGTCAAGAGAATCCCATCAATTGAATTACTTATTTCTAAACACAATTAAGAAATAAATAAGAAACTAAGGATCATTATAGTGGTAGTCCTCTTAAAGATTAGAATTAAACAAAGTAATTTTAAACTGTCAACTACCTTCACCAAACCTATCATTTTATTATATCCTTTGAAAACATAAAACATATCCTCAAGTACAGGCTGTCTTTCAACTACCTAAAATAAGAACAGATTAGTAAAGAGTGAATGATCCAACCATTAAAACAAAAGAACAAAAATACCGATACCTGGAAAACTCTTTTGCAGTTACCATGGAATTCCATACTCAATCCAATGTTGCTAGTTTTACTTGAACTTGAAAATTCACTCAATAGTGCAGTTAGAATAGAACAGGCCAGAGTTTGCTGTAATTATTTGATAAGAAATAATTGTGAAGCATCATTTTTTCAATTATCTTGTTTCAATACATTTGTTCAAACATGAGGAACACTTCTTTAGATAACTACATTATATCTTTAGATCTTGTAACTACTAGTTAGAAAATCAGAAATGACAAAATAAAGATTAACTCTCCTTTCCATATGTCTTCAATTGCAGTTATACAAACCTACCTAAGACTTAAACTCAGGACACACTCCTGCTTAACCATAAAATTCAAATGATATCTTAAAATAATAAGCATTAAATGTATTATTTCATTTAATTCACACAACATTCCATATCATCATTTTACACTTGAAAAAACAGACTTGGTGAGAGTTAAGTCATTACCTAAAGCCAGCTAAGATATGAACCTAGGTCTGTCTGACTTTATGTTCTCATGTATGTAAAAACCCATTTCCAAACAGATGAAAAGTGAAACAGTTTTTCCAGTCTCTAAATATTAACCAGGTAATACCCAAAGTTATTAAAGTCAAAAATGAAGATACTCCTTCCCATTGTTTCTAGCAGGCTCCTACTATCAACTCACGGATTTTATTCATAGACTACTTAGATTAAAGGTACCAAGGATGGAGAAAGGATACACATAATGTTGGCACATTTCCAGAAATTAAACAAAAATATGCACAGTACCTCTGAACAACCGAAAGATTAAAGTCAAGATGATACTATTTATGCAAGCTTATACAACAGCTGAACAGAGTCATACCCACCCACCAACTGCAACATCTTTGTTCAGAAATGCTTCTGATGTCAGTACCTTGACCTTACAGATGCTTATCTTGGCAATCTCAGCGAATATACACAAAAATAAATTCCTAAAGATTGGTATGAGATATTTGTTGAAGGTGACAATGATCGTTCTGTGGGTGACCAATATACTATGTGTCTGATATTATGTCTGAAATTTTCCATTAACTTTAAAAGAAAGAGAAATAAATTCCTACTTGTCTCTAATCTCAATTAAAATAAACATCACTGTAGAGCTAATATTTATGGAAGGCATACTACCTCACATACACTAAAGTAGTTTCCCAGACTTCTCCACTCCAGAAAGTAAATGAAAATTTTCTGGGAAATCTGGGGATATTGAAGAAATATGTCTTCTATAATGACAAAAGTTCTCTGAAAGTTCCTAATTTAGCTTAAATACACACATATTTTGTAATTTTATTTCAAAATGTATATTTGTTTTAATATAAAAATGTTCCAAGGCTGAGCACAGTGGCTCACACATGTGATCCTAGCACTCTGGGAGCCCAAGGCAGTTGGACTTCCTGAACTCAGGAGTTCAAGACCAGCCAAAGCCAGAGCAAGACTCCCGTCTCTAAAAATAGCCTGACGTTGTAGGGGGTGCCTGTAGTCCCAAGCTACTTGGGAAGCTGAGACAAGAGAATTGCTCGAGCCCAAGAGTTTAAGGTTGCTATGAGCTGTGACACTACAGCATTCTACTAAGGGAGACAAAATGAGACTCTGTCAAAAAAAAAAAAAAATAATAATAATAATAAATTATTAAAATAAATAAAAATGGCTTTCTTTTAGAATGGTGATTATGATTTAAGTACCAGCAATCAAGTGAGGTGGCTCATGCCTATAATCCAAGCACTTTGTGAGGCAGAGGCAGGTGGATTGTCTAAGCTCACAGGTTCGCACTTTGGGAGGCAGAGGCAGAGGCAGGTAGATTGTCTAAGCTCACAGGTTCGAGACCAGCCTGAGCAAGAGTGAGACCTCATCTCTTAAAATAGCTGGGCGTTGTGGCCTGTAGTCCCAGCTACTTTGGAGGCTGAGACAATAGGCTGAGGTTTCTGTGCGCTGTGACTCCACAACACTCTACCAAGGGCAACAAAAGTGAGACTGTCTCAAAAAAAAAAAAAGAAGAAGAAGAAGAAGGAAGAAACAAAAAGTACCAGCAATCAACACTTCACAGATATACTGAAATGAAATCAAGACAGAGAAAGTAGGTATTAAATCAAATAAAATTCAGAGGAAAAGAATAATTCACAATAATCTAACAAGATGAATTCCAAGATCCTACTTCGAATTCTAAAAACAATGTTTATAAGTCTTGAACTTGGCTTTTCATTTATCCTTTCTAAATAGGACTTCAGCCAACAGAATATTATAAACAAATACCTAAATGTTTGAGAAAATTTATCTTACTAAAAAAAAAGGAACTAATTAATAATTTCAGAATCTTAGACAAGACAATTAATTTACTAAAAAAAGAATTTATGTACAACTTAAACAAAAACCTGGAAGCTAAAAAGAACCCATAAGTACTTACTCATTAAATACAAACTATTGTTATTCTTACAAATAAATTAACATATAATAATTTTCTACAAGTAATTTATAACTTGCCAGATTATTTTCTAGTGCATTCACCACAAAATGGCATATTTTTAAACCATGACCATATTCAAAATTTCAGTAACACATATTTAATTAATGATTAAAACAATATGTACTCACATACAGCTTTAATTTCATATGAAATAAACATTTCCCAAGATTACATATACGTTTATGGTCATGATGTGACACAAACGAGTGAAGGAAAGGGGCAGAGTGATGACAGGTGACAGCCTTGCTTAGGTTTCTCCTCAGAAAAAGGAAGGATTTCTAAGACTCTTTTAACTATAAACTTCATCAGACAAAGAGCCCCCAAGCACATGGAATTACTTATAAGTTGTAGCAATAAATACATCCCTCCAAAACAGCCAATTTTTACACTAAATACAAATTCACCCATAAAGGCATGCACATTCTTAATAGATAAGAATTAAAAACAAAACACAGTATTACAGATTTAGCTCCCTGAACATGAAAGAATTTATTATTCTTAAATAATATACCTTCATCTGAGAAAAACTAGAAAGTACAGAAAAGCCTAAGAAAATAAAATTATCTACAATCCTACCATCCCAGAGGTTATTATTATAACAGTTATTTACACCTTTCCGATTTTTTAGACAATTTATTTTAATGTCTAATATACATTCTGTATATATATATCCCTGCAAGCAACCCATATATGTTGTTTTATATCCTATTTTCCTACTTTATACTTATGAAATAAAAATATTTAAAATATTTAAATACTAATATTAAATATTAAAATATTTAAATATTAAAAAATATTTAAAAACAACTATGTTCTATTCAAATATACCACTCAAAGACCTCAGTCTTATATTTGTGCATATATATATATATATATATATAAAAAAATTATCATATAGCACAGTTAGAGGTTATTACCAGAAATCAAATATTCTAAACCATAGCTAAAATTATCAGCTTTCAAAGAATTAAAATTCAATAAGGTTACTTTCATCATTAAAAGATACCAAACATGTTAAATCCCTCCTTAATTTGGAAGTCCTATAAGGATATAAAATTTGTATCATAAACATTAATTATACTACACTGATCTGGCTCAGAGGTGCCAAATGAAAAGCAATTCCTGGAGACTGATGAATAATTAAACGCTGATTATACATTAAGAGAGCAAAGTACTTCCATACATATCCAAAGTATCTCTCCCTATTCATAGAGGTATTAAACATATTACAAAATGTCTATCACTCATTTCCAAATATGTTTATTCATCTTTAGTGTTTAATTTTTGATTAAATCCCCTTAAAATGAAGTTACTCTCATACTGTATGCAATGAAGACAGCAAGGGAAGCAAGCCAAAAATAAACTCACAAGGGAGAACAAAGAACAGCTCCTTCTGAGGACAGAGAAGGGGGGGTGGGTCATCAAATCTGTCTCGGAAAGTTTCCCAGCTATAGCATTTCTTTTTTCTCTTGTAGACAGAAAGTTCCTATCTGCTTGCTTCAAACTTTTAGGTCTCTATGGCCACCCTAACGCATTATCTCTTAACTCTCCTTCAACTGACCAATACCTTCAAGTACTGGCTCTCTGGACTTTGTGAGAGAGAGTCATGACTAGATATTATTCCATGTTAGAGACAGTAACTCTGACATTTAAGAAGGTTAGAAACAAAAGCTTCTGTAAATAATTTCAATGAAACCAGATAAAAGTTGACTGACTGATAAGCAATATGAGGTTGTCATACTAAAGTTAACATAAATTTGACTAGTATAAAATACCACATTACTATGATTCTTCAACTTCTAAGACGTTAACATGACATGCTTCATTTATCCAATATAGTAAAGAATTAAGATAATATCTATTAATTTTCTAAATACAGCAAGTAGTTTTAATGAAACTTCTTGTACATTTTTCTAAAAGATTTTTATGGTAGTTATTATTTGATACTATAATAAGGTGACTATTTGGAAGTTACTAAAACATAAGAGACCTTCCATCCATCGACAAGGCAGGTGCCAGATCCCAGTGCTTGTTGCTCTATGTCTGCTTCACAGCTTTTCAGGCATCCTTTGTTGTCCATCACTCACTGCTGCGGCAATATGACTGCCACCAAAAGGGAGTTCTAAACTCATCACTTTCATTTGCCAACAAGTTAGAAACCAAATAACAAAATTTTTTTTACTTATCTATATAAAGGCCAGGCTCAGTGGCTCACACCAGTAATCCTAGCACTCTGAGAGACCAAGCTAAGTGGACTGCCTGAGCTCACAGGTTCAAGAGCAGCCTAAGCAAGAGCAAGACCCTGCCTCTGAAAAGAGCCAGCATTGTGGCAGGCACCTGTAGTCCCAGCTACTTAGGAAGCTGAGGCAAGATAATCGCATAAGCCCAAGAGTTTGAGACTGCTGTGAGCTGTGATGCTACAGCACTCTACCGAGGGTTACAAAATGAGACTCTGTCTCAAAAAAAAAAAAAAAATTTTTTATATATATAAAATAAATTATAAATGAAACACTCTCCAGGACTCTTTTAGGAGTTTAGTACAAGAATACTATAGTTTGAACCAGTCAGAAAGTCTGGGTTCCTACAGTTCAAGATTTCCTACTTAGGTAACTTTGGGCAAAGCCTTTCATTGATCTTAGCTTCAGCTTTCTCATCTATAAAACGGACTACTACACCTTGCCCTGCCTAATTTACATGACTCCCTAAGGTTCAAATTAGAAAATGAATGTTACAGTACCATCTAAATGTAGCAGGTTTCATAAAGTAGCAACAGCATTTTTTTATTATCGTAAAATAACAACTACCTATTTTGCTTTTGGTCCTATTTCCTGGTTGTTATCACTTAATAACAGAGCATCATTACAGCATTATATAGACGCTTAACAAACACTGCTTAGATTAATGAGTCAATGTTTACTTCTATGCCAGGCACTAAGTTAACACAAGAGTAAGTGAAAAATAAATAGTGTTCTCAATTTTTTTAGCTGTTTATAAGCTTCAGCAAGAAAACAGGTAAATCAACAGAATACAATGCAATAATGTCTCCAGATTATGAAAAACTCTAGTATGTCGTCTTTCATTAAGTACTGCAAATTCACAAAGTTAATGCACTGGCTAACACTTTAAGTAACTCTATCTTCACATTAAAAGTCTTACAGCAGCATTTTCATCTCTATTAAAAGGCATTAATTTCAAGCTAGTGAAAAAATGCCCTCCAGAGATAGCTTTCCTTACTCACCAGCTTACCATCACAAGCACAAGTTACTCAAACACTAATTCCAGCTGACAAAATAAAATACTCTTGTTCAGAGAGAGGATTATCTCTTATAATGCCTGGCTCTTACCCCAGGAGCTTTATTACCAAGAATAAACTTTATGAAAGGCTGCCATACATAAAGCAGACTTCCAGCTGCTCTTCTAAGCAAATATCAATGAGACTTGTGATAAAAGAGATTAACTTGGCTATCACATCCAGGGGTAGTGCTGCTGGAGACAAGTGAATTTCTCACCCACTTCTCTCTAGAATGGCAAAGAGGAGGAAAGGAGGCTTAAATGCAAAATTAAACAGCTTTAAACGTGATCTAACATATGACTACCACTTTCAAAGGAAATACGGCCAACACAAAATGGATTAAAACTTTAGCTTAAATACTAGCTTAAAATTGAAACTTTAACTACTTTCGTTTCCATATCCCTCTCAAATTAGTATTAAGAGTGGGTCTGACACTAAACTGAGATGAAGTTACCACAATAACCTTCATAATCATGAAAGGAAAACATCTTAACTGCCCATAGACAGAAATAAAATAACATTTATTTAATAATCATACAAGCAGGCTCGGTGCCCATAGCTCAGTGGTTAGGGTACTAGCCACACACACTGGAGCTAGCAGGTTTGAACCCAGCCCAGGGGTCCGCTAAAACAACAATGGCAACTATTACAACAACAACAAAAAATAGCCAGGCGTTGTGGCAGGTGCCTGTTGTCCCAGCCACTTGGGAGGCTGAGGCAAGAGAATCACTTAAGCACAAGAGTTAGAGGTTGCTGTGAGCTGTGACACCACAGCACTCTACCAAGGGCAACACAGTGAAACTCCATCACCAAAAAAAAAAAAAAAAAAAAAAAAATCATACAAGCATAATCATACTAAGAATGTATCATTGGCTCGACTCCTATAGCTCAGCAGCTAGGGTACCAGCCATATACACTGGAGCTGGCGGTTCAAATGCAGCCTGGGCTGCCAAACAAAGATAACTACAACCAAAAATAAAAATAAAAATAGCCAGGTGTTGTGGCAGATGCCTGTAGTCCCAGCTATCTGGGACTGAGACAAGAGAATCACAAGAGTTTGAGGTTGCTGTGACCTGTGACACCACAGCACTCTACCAAGAGCAACATAGTGAGACTCTGTCTCAAAAAAAAAACAAACAAACAAACAAACAAAAAAAAAATATATATATATCATGATATATGGAAAATGGTGTGGTGTCTAAAAAATATCCTCTCCTTAGAAAAAATTTTATATGAATTAGAAAATGAAGTTTTCTATATAAAACCAATTTTCTGTATTAGAAAACCAAGTTTCTATATAAAACCAATTTTATATGAATTAGAAAACCAAGTTTTCCCCAGAAAACTGGAAAACCAAGACTATAGTATATGATTCTTCTTAAAGCAACTAATCTAGTATTTTTTAATCTGTGTTTTTTTCAACACACAAATAATTAGTTTTCACTCATGGATAAGAGCATAAATATTTTCTTGTGCTTTTCAATACTTAAAATACTATTTGACAGAAAAAGATGATTTACTATAGTTCACTTCCCAAGACAATATAAAGAAAGAGGTGAGAGGCTACTAGGGAGATAACACAAACGTACTGAACAAGTAGCCCCTGAAATGAAAATTATCACATTTGTTTTATATAAGTGAATTAATGTCTAGTGAAGTTAAATAATTTACTCAAGTTAGGTAGGTAGAAAATAGCAGAGCTGGGACTTAAACCTAAGACGAATCCAAAAATCAATGTCCTGTTAATATATAAAACACTGGCCCTAAACCTGTATAAATGCATACCTAAGACTAGGGGGATGGCCTACCAAAAACCAATAATCTTCAAAATTGAAGAGGGGAAGCCAGACTACATAAAGTTTCTGGCTAATTAAAGTTGACAGAACATGGCTTAGGACCTATAGCTCAGGCGGCCAGGGCACCAGCCACATACACCAGAGCTGGCAGGTTCGAATCCAGCCTGGGCCAAAAAATACCTGAGTGTTGTGGTGGATGCCTGTAGTCCCAGCTACTTGGGAGGCTGAGGCAAGAGAATCGCATGGGCCTAGGAGTTTGAGGTTGCGTTGAGCTGTGATGCCACAGCCCTCTACCCAAGGCAACAGCTTGAAGCTCTGTCTCAAAAAAAAAAGAAAGCTGACAGAACAGTCTACCAGGGGGTGCTCAAACTACAGCCCGCGGACCACATGAGGCAATGTGATTGTATTTATTCCCGTTGTTTTTTTTTACTTCAAAATAAGATATGTACAGTGTGCATAAGAATTTGTTCATAGTCTGTTTTTTTTTTAAACTATAGTCTGGCCTTCCAATGGTCTGAGGGACAGTGAACTGGCCCCCGTTTAAAAAGTTTGAGGACCCCTGGAAACTGTTAATAATAGAAGAGGTATGAAGGAAAAGTTAACCTTTTTCATCTGTAGTATAAATCACTAATTTTCTCTTCTTTTCAAATCTCACTTTAAATGACTTTCATAAAGTTAAGTTTCTAGCTAATACTATCTTTTTATTATTCTACTTTCTTGAGATTTTAATATTCTCTTCCACTGCTATTCATTTGTGTCTCCAAAACTAAGAAAATCTCAAGTAAATTCTTCAACCACTCTCACAAATTCTTTTTTTTTATGTTAGCTGTTTTTATTTATTATAGGGATTCCTTTTTTTTTTGAGACAGAGTTTTACTTTGTCACCCTCGGTAGAGTGCCGTAGCATCACAACTCACAGCAACCTCAAACTCTTGGGCTCAAGCAATTCTCCTGTCTCAGCCTCCCAAGTAGCTTGCATTACAGGCGCCCACCACAATGGCCAGCTATTTTTTGTTGTAGTTGTCATTGTTGCTCAGCTGGCCCGGGCCAGATTCAAACCCGCCAGTTCCGGTGTATGTGGCTGGCGCCCTAGCCACTGTGCTACAGATACCGAGCCAAATTCTTTTTTTTTTTTAAGTAAATTTATTTCAGGTTAATATGAGGGTGCAAACAACTGGGTCAAAATGTTTGATTTTGTTAGGTACAGTCCGTCTTGTGGTTATGTCCCACAAACAAAAGAATGGCCAAACATCCTTACCCAACGCCCATTCAATGAGAGCACCCTCTCCTGGCTTCCTTCATTACTCCTCCCCCCAATTTGAATTGAAATGAGTTTTTCTCCTATGTGGGCATGCATCAGATCATCTACTGGCTTCATGTTAGTATTAAGTACATTGGATAATTGCATCTTAACCTCATTTTTTTCAACTTGCCAAATGAGCTAGTTTCAAGCTACTAGGCAAGGACAAATAGGGATAGTGACACGGTGTGCATTTAATTTGCTATATAAATGGCAATGGAATATTGTTTCCAAGTTTAATGTTTTTAATGTGGTCACCAAAACAAATTCATCTTGCAAACTTGAAATTAAAGTAACCCACTATAACCTGCCAATTGGATTTTTTGAGCCACTGAAATAATTACATTCTGACAATGATTGAAACAGATGCAGATGTTTATTTAGAGAAGATTTTGCTCTATTCGTACTGTCTACACTTTGAGACTAATGGACAGATTTAATATTCTCATGAAATACTCCAAAAGAAGGATTTCTTAGAAGTCAAATTTCTAATAACAGGGCTAAGCACTTTCATCGTAGTAGGAAATCACTTGTGAGAGGCAGAATTTCTCAAGTTTAAATTCTGTCCATCACAATGAGATGGACTCCTTTACTCATTTGTTAAAATGAAACACAAGATGTTCTTAACAAAAACATGAAAATATGAAGAGTAACTTGATTCAGAGTATTAAGGGGCTAAGATAATATTAATACTGCCACATAGCAGCCTCAATTTCAAACGTTTTCTGCACTAATTATAGCAATTTGTATCTACCACTTCTTTTTCCCTGGTCATCGATGATGGACAGCATTGGATTGTGCACATGGCCATTAGTTGGAAAGCCATGTGCACACTAACAAAATCCACACTAATGACAAGATTACTACTATACACCCAACGTAGGCATCCCAGAAACATTAGCATCTCAAGAGCAAAGCTCATCAGAAATGGAGACCATGCCTATTACCAAGAGAAAGATCTAAACCTATAAAGCATAGCGCAAGTTAAAAGTAGCTTCTCAATAATTTTCACCTCAAAAATTTAAATGGCCTTGGGTGGCGCCTGTGGTTCAAAGGGGTGGGGTGCCGGCCCCATATGCCGGACATGGTGGGTTCAAACCCAGCCCCCGCCAAAAACTGCAAAACTAAAATGATATAAAAATTTAAATGGACTTATTCAGGGGATTACTATGTCTCACTATATAAAATAAAACCACAGTGACTTATAAACATAATGATTCAAACATGTACATTTTTTAAGTCGTTGGTTTTATATAAACAAATTTCACAATATTAAATTAAAAGGGTAAGGCCTGGCTAGTTGGCTCGTGCCTGTAATCCTACCACTCTGGGAGGCCACGGCAGGTGGATTGCCTGAGCTCACAGATTGGAGACCAGCCTGAGCCAGAACTAGACCTCATCTCTAAAAATAGATGGGCATTGTGGCAGGTACCTGTACTCACAATTACTAGGGAGGCTAAAGCAAGAGAATCACCTGAGCCCAAGAGTTTGAGGTTGCTATGAACTATGATGCCACAGCACTCTACCTAAGGTGACAAAATGAGAACTCTGCCTCAAAAAACAAAAAGTTAAAAGGGTATAAAATTAGACCTACTCCCTAGAACTATATATCCAATACAGTTGCCACTAACTATGTATGGCTATTTGAATTTCAATTAGTTAAATTTTAAAAATTTAAAAATTCTGTTCCTCCATCACACTAGCCATATTTTACATGCTACATGTGGCTAGTGCCATGGATACATATTAAAGAGTACAAATATAGAATATTTGTGCCAAAAAAAAAAGTTATACTGGACAGTGCTACTTTTAAAAAAATGTGCCATAAAAATGGCATAAAACACATCACACAATTGAAAGTAAAGACAAAGAGAAATGTTCTGTGTCTTGACAGTGGCAGTAGTTCAGTGGCATACATAACTGTCACAACTTAACAAGTGTACAATTTAGAAAGATGCAGTAAGGCATGTACATTACTTCCCAATAAAGTTAATAAGGAAAAAAAGAATAAACATGTGATCAGTAATGAATTCTAAACGAAAAAAAAAAATACTTTGTGTGTATGTATGTATAAGTTCCAAAGTCCTGACCAGCTGGCTTACAGATTCCTTGTCTAAACCTCTGGTGTCACAGTCTGGGGTCCTAGGGAAAGTAAAAGCAGATGGCTGGGAAAGTGAGGGGAGTACATAACCATGTACAGTAAAAGGTTGGGCAGGAGATTGAGAAGAGATTGGAGACAATGGAAAGTAAGGCACATTTTGGCCCTCCTAAAATGTACCATGGCATCTTAACTAGAAAGTATCCATTACGTCATTAAAATCACAATCCTTACTGAGGGCCTACTGAAGATGTAAGGAATTCATAAAGAGTTAAAAGGCATATAGCCTCACACAGAGACCTTGCAAATGAGTAAAGAAATTCTAAAATGAAAAACCTCAAAATATTTAAAGATTCTATACCAAGAATCAGGATGCCCAGATCATGATACTGTAAGAATTAAAATATTCAGCTGATAAAAGTTAATTGCTCAATGATCACAGGCAATCATTAATACCAACTCTAGTTCCTCCTGACTCTGAGGAGAGTGATTACAACCAAACAACCACTCTCTAGGCACGACTCTAGCCCTCTAAAAGATGGGCAAGCGTCTGGATCCGGAGACAGGGGAAATCATGTTCCCTAAAGTAATTCATCAGAATAAGGGCCTCAGATTTGTTCTGATGACAGTTAACTCCTAGAAGCCATGTTATGTATTAGGACAGCAACATTTAATGATTTTTGTAATGTCAGATATCATTTTATATTTTATTCAAACATTTCTGTAATCACCAGAAGTTGCCAAAGATTTATTAAAAATGAAAAATAAGGGGGCCGGGTGCTGTGGGAGCCGAGGCAGATGGATTGCTCGAGCTCAGGAGTTTGAGACCAGCATAAGCAAGAGCAAGACCCCATCTCTAAAAATAGCCAGGCATCGTGGTTGGACACATGTAGTCCCAGGTACTTGGAAGATTGAGGCTAGAGAATCACTTGAACCCAAGAGTCTGAGGGTGCTATGAGCTATGATGCCATAGCACTCTACCGAAGGTGACAAAGTGAGACTCTGTCTCAAATAAATTAAATAATTAAATAATTAAAAAACAGTTCAAAAGAAATGATTAAGATTATATATATTCGCTTATTAATATTATTAATATTAATGTTATTAATATTTTGCCACCATTAAAATGATTATGAATACTATGACTACATGGAAAACAGAATGAATCAAATGAAAAAGCGATGTATACTATATCTATATTGAATACACATAAAAAAAGACTAGAGGAAAACCTGAACAAATGAAAATTGCTTAATAAAAAAAAAAAGAAAAGAAAATTGCTTATTATTTTAACTTAGATACTTTCTTTTACGTAGATATCCATTACTGTTGCCATAATGCTCTTTGTGTAATACAAAAGATAAATTTTTAATACTTACAAATACAAACAGTACACTTACCACAGTGGGATTACCACTACTGATCAACTGGCTGACTTCATGAAAAATGCTTTTGCAGTCTATTGATTTATCTAATGATCCTCTCTTTACAATTACTGCTACTGCTAGTAGAATCTGTTCCCGAACATACTTTTGGAGGCTGTAAAACATAAAAATCATTCTGAAAACATTTACATAAATCTAATATAAAAATAATTCCAAATTTCTCACTATGCCTAAAGCTACTAATAATATTGCTTACATTTGAGAGTAGAATCGCACACTAGTTTTGTATAGACTCCAAAGCCAGAAGACCTGGGTTCAAATCCAGGCTTTATTATTTACTGGCTGTGTGACCCTGGGCAAGACAGTTAACACTCAGAGCCTCGGTTTTCTGATCTGTAAATTGGGGATAACACTAACAGAGTTATTATAAGAGATTAAGTCCTCCTAAAACTGTGACCAGCACATACTAAGCATTATGTAAATGTTAGCTGCTTCAGGAAGTATTAAATACACATAAACCAGCTCCCTGTTATACCTGTTATATAGGGTATACATAAAGTTCATGTGCAATGCTCAATAGTTGTCTCTTTTAAATTGCACATAAACTTTATGGACACCCTGTATGGATATCTGTAGCGGGAAAAATCACTTAAGATTAAGATTCTACTGATTTGGAGATAAATTCTGATCTATAAATAACATCTACCTCCAACCTGTAGTCTAATCCTAAATCTCATTTCCATTTATCATGAAAAGGCAACATGCAAACTATCCAATGTACAATTACAGAAAGCTATAAATTGTAAAAAAAAAAAAAAAAAAAAAAACTTTTCAAAATTTCATATTTAGGTTCCAGCTCAGCACCTGTAGCTCAAGGGCTAGAGCGCCAGCCACATACACCAGAGCTGGCAGGTTCAAATCCAGCCCAGCCTGCCAAACAGCAATGCCAACTGCAATAAAAAAAATAGCTGCGTGTTGTGGGAGGTGCCTGTAGTCCCAGCTACTTGAGAGGCTGAGGCAAGAGAATTGTTTAAACGCAAGAGTTTGAGGTTGCTGTGAACTGTGATGCAACGGTACTCTACCCGGCACAAGATAGACTCTGTCTCAAAAAAAAAATTTTTTTTATATTTAGGTTCTGTTTCTCCCTGTGATGACAGATGGCACCCATCCAAGTTGAGGCATTATATACAAAACCTTTCAAACCAAAAGAGTACAGAGACTTAATTGTCTTTTCAAAACCTTTTCTAAAAGGTGAGGCTGAGAAAAGACAACACTGAATTTTATAATACAGCCTCCAGAATGCCACAAAGAACCAACAACCATATGCTCTTGGGATAAACTCAAATTCCTTAACATGGTCTGTAAGCAGTCGAAGCCATCATGGCTTTCCAGCATAATTATTAACAGTGCTTGCTTTTCCTCGGAAAAGTGTCCCAGTTTAGACACAAATTCAACTTCTTTCAGTTTCTGGTGTCACACTCCTGTACTGCTAGGGATTTTAACTTCTATTCCCTCTGCCAAGACTGTGATATCATTTTCTGTAGAAAGTTATTAATTACTAAGCACTACCAGAGCACCCACACATCACATGACACATCTCTTACTCCTGTTTAACTCTATCTCCCAGTTAGCAGACCACTCTAGCACACTCCCTGTCATATAAAAGACATTTACTTAAAATTTATACAAATGAATCTGTCTCCCTATGTCAAGACTGAAGTGAAAAATATTCCTTCAAAACACAGATTTGAACCATTCATTCATTAACCAAGCAAATGCAGAGATCCTATTATGTGTAAGAATGTTAGTTGACCAAAAGGAATTTACGTATTTGGGGGGAGATAATAGTTTTTCATATATACCAGTAGTCAGAAAATACTATAAAATATACATAAAACTGAAGACTTACAAATATGTAAAGCTAATGTGAAATATCTCTACTGGTAAAAATCAGAAATTACAGTAGAACCTCTGTGTGTTGACCATCCAAGAAACTGTTAACAAACTGGTCGACATCCAAAGATGTGCAACATAAAGAACTAGGCCTATTGCACTGATATGTAAATGTGGCACATGTCCTGTCTATGAAAATTTGGTCAATTTAAGGAAGTGGTTAATGCTGGCAGGTGGTCAACTATGGAGGTTCTAGTGTATTAGGAAAATAAGTAGTTAACATTTGAGTGGTCATAATATGTAAGACTTTATATAAACTAACATCACAAACATTAATACATTCAATCCTTCTGACAATCTTGAATTAAGTACTATTATTCACCCTATTTAATAATCACAAAATTAACATACAACGAAGTCAAATCATTTGCTCAATGTCAGAAATGTCAGGATTAAGTGGCAGAAATGAAGTACAAATCTCTTTCTCAATCACAATGCTACACATGCTTTTTTATTTAAAAAGAGGGCACTGTGCATTTCACTCCATACAAATTTTACTTCAATTAGTAGGAAAAATGAAAAAGAGAAAAAATTCTGTGCATGTAATGGAAATACACAACATTATTTATATAGTAATCTATACTATATAGATAACTTGTAGTACTCTGTATCCAATATGCCAAAAATTTGCAATTTGACTCTAATCCTTATTGCAGGGCATTCTATAAGATAAAGATATCTTACAAAAGGCAAAAAGAACAGAATTATTCTAGATCAAAAGAGACTAACAAAAGTCCAGGTACAGTGGCTCACACCTATAATCCTAGCACGCTGGGAGGCCCAGACAGCAGGATCACTTGAGGTCAGGCATTTGAGACCAACGTGAGCAAGAACAAGACCCATTCTCTAGTAAAAATTAGAAAATTAGCCAGACGTGGTGGCACACACCTACAGTCCTACCTACTTGGGAGGCTGAGGCAAAAGGATTGCTTGAGCCCAGGAATTTGCGGTTATAGTAAGCTGTGATGATGCACTCTGTCTCAAAAAAAAAAAAAAAAAAAAAAAAAAAGGAGCAACAGAGAGACTAACAGAGATTAATAGAGATATAACAACTAAAGACAATGTATAATTTCTGACCAAGCCCTGGATTTAAAAAATAACTTATGTAAGGTAACCTATAAAGAGAAAAAAAGACTATAAATATTATTCAGACAATTAGAGAACACAGAATATGGAATTAGAGTTGTATTGGATAATATAAGTATAGCAATTATTTCAATAGTACTGAGATTATGCTCTTAGGAGAGACGTACAAAAATACTTAAGGGTGAGATATCCCAACATCTACAGCACATTCTCAAGTGGTTCAAGGGAAGAAATGCACATATACCTGACAGAAATCAAATGTGACAAAATGTTAACTGAACCTCTACTAGGAAAAGAGCATGTACATACATTTTCATTGTACTATTCTTTCAACTTTGATGAAAGTTTTTTATTTTTTTCAAAATAAATATTTGGGAGGAAATAAATAAGTGAACTGTTTCCATGTGGAACCCTACAATCAATTCTGAAATAGCCTCTAAACTAATCAAAATTATTTAAGAATGAGATTTTTTTTTAATAATGCAAAAAATCACATACATATACACAATGAAATTTTGTTAAACATTTAAGTCTCCCAAGCTCTCCAGAGTTCAGAGGTTCCCAGGTTGGGGGAGTAGGGAAAGAATTATGATGAACAAGCAGCTCCAGAGCCTGTTTCTTTGGCCAAAAGTTCCCCTGCTGACCCTGACTCCTTCAGGAAAGCTGCCCAGATGATGATGGTTTCAACAGCCAGAGCTCTTACTCCCACTGGGCCTGTGTTCACAACTGTCTCATGTAATGCTAACACCAACACTATGAGGTAGATACCAAGCCCCTGTTCTATATATAGGTAAAGCAGAATATGCCAGAGATTTTACATCAGTTTCCCAAAGGCACATAAATGAACTGCTCTTCAGAAAACTTCCTTTGGCTCGGCACCCGTAGCACAGTGATTACAGTACCAGCCACACACACTAAGGATGGTGGGTTCAAATCCAGCCCAGACTAGCTAAACAACAATGACAACTGCAACAACAACAAAAAAATAGCTACGCATTGTGGTGGACACCTGTAGTCCCAGCTACTCCGGAAGCTGAGGCAAGAGAATCGCTTAAGCCCAAGAGTTTGAGGTTGCTGTGAGCTATAATGCCAGGGCACTCTTCCAAAGGCGAAATAGTGAGACTCTGTCTCAGAGAGAAAAGAAAACTTTTCCTTTTCTTTTTAAGACAGAGTATCACTCTGTCACCCCAGCTGGAGTGCAGTGGCCTCATCACAGCTTGCTACAACCTCAAACTCCTGGCCTCAAGCAATCCTCCTGCCTCAGTCTTCCACGTGGCTGAGACTACAGGTACCCAATATAAAACCCAGCTTATTTTTCTATTTTTAATAGAGACAAGTCTTGTTCTTGCTCTGGCTGATCTCAAACTCCCGGCCTGAAGTGATCAGCTTCTCAAAGAGCTAAGATTGCAGGGATGAATCACCAAGGCTGGCCTTAGAAAACTCCAGTATTTTAGGCCTAGGGATCAACATATATTTTTTTTAATCTTCACACGTACAAACGTCTATAAACAAAGCGCCTTAAGGTTTATTTTCTTTCAAATATAAATTTGTGCCAGGGTTGGTGGCCTACACCTATAACCCTAAATGAGAGGCCAAGGTGGGTGGATCACTTGAGCTCAGGAGTGCAAGACCAGCCTGAGCCATCTCTACCAAAAAAAAAAAAAAAAAAGCCTGACATAGTGGCACATGCCTGTAGTCCCAGCTATTCCGGAAGCTAAGGCAAAAGCATTGCTCAAGACCAAGAGTTTTGTTTTGTTTTCAGGACAGAGTCTCACTCTATCACCCTGGGTAGAGTACCATGGCATCACCATAGCTCACAGCAACCTCAAACTCCTGGGCTCAAGTGATCCTCCTGCCTCAGCTTCCCTAGTGTCTGGAACTACACGCATCCACCAACATACATGGCTAGTTTTTCTATTTTAATAGAGACAGTTCTCACTCTTGCTCAGGAGATCTACCTGCATTGGCCACCTAGAGTCCTGGGATTACAGATGTGAGCCATCAAGCCCATCCAAGTCCAAGAGTTTTGAGTTTGAGACTCAGGGCAACAGAGCGAGACTCTGTCTCAAAATTAAAAAATAATAATAAATAAATATATAAATGTGAAAGGTTTTCTCAACTTCTGTTCAACAATAAGCATATATTATCACACTTGATTTCAAATTGTTTTACTATGAAAAAGATCAAAACAAGGTCATGGATCATGCCTGTTATCCTAGCACTCTGGGTGGCTGAAGCAAGAGGACAGCTTGAGCTCAGAAGCTGGAGGCTGCAGTGAGTTATGACGACGCCACTGCACTCTTGCCAAGGTGACAGGGTGAAGCTCTGTCTCAAAATAAACAAAAAAAAAACACCTTGGTATTTGAAGAACATAAAACAAAATGTGAAGTAGTAAATCAATGTCTTCCCAAAAGTTGTATAGTTGATACTTATCCTTAGATTTTTTTAAATCTTTCAAGTAATAAATGTATACAATCTTGTAAAATGTTTAAATAATACAGATGTGTATAATGTAATAAGAAAATTTACTTTCATCCCATTCCTCAAACCTGATCCCCTCTTTAAAGGAAACTTATTTAAGAACTTAGTGATTTTTCTATGCACATCTGTACGGACATATAACCTAGAACCTCCACAACTGACCACCTCAAGCTTACCTTATTTGTATAGACTGGACATGCACCACATGCACATGTCAATACAGCAGGCCTAATTCCTTATGTTGACCACCTCCATACGTTGACCTGTCTGTTACAGTCCCTTGAGTAGTCAACTTACAGAGGTTCCATTGCATATGTAACATTTGGTATGTTAATGGTACCTAATTTCTCCTCTGACCCTGTTTTGGGATACTCATCTATGCCTTAAAATACTTACCATTTTATTTTATTTTTGACACAGAGTCTCAGTATGTCGCCCTCAGAAGAGTGCCATGGTGTCACAGCTCACAGCAACCTCTAACTCTTGGGCTTAAGAGATTCCCTTGTCTCAACCTCCCATGTAGCTGGGACTACAGGTGCTTACCACAACGTCCGGCTATTTTTTCTTGTTGTTGTAGTTGTCATTGGTGTTTAGCAGGCGCGGGCTGGGTTCAAACCCGCCAGCCCCAATGTATGTGGCCAGCACCCTAACCACTGAACTACAGGCACTGAGCCAAAATATTTACCATTTTAAATTTTAATATATTGAAAGAAATAACCACTCACCAAATAACAAGTAAATATAAAAGATTTTCAACTGAGTCTATTATCAACTTTTATTTATAACCAAATTCTTCAAAACTGAACAAAAAACTCTTAATATCCAGCACAATCTTTTCAAAGAAATAAAACTTAGTATCATGAGCTTAAATAAAAAGCATTGTTTCATTAAGTACCAAAATAAGCTATAGGCATGGTATCTATGAGTCTTTAAAACTGAAGCCCACATACAGCTTAACCACAAATGTCTATCATTTAATTTTTTTTAATGCAAATTTTCAAAGCTCTAAAATCATACACATAAACCAACAACATTATTTTAGCAGTACCTCCTCTGTGTATACTTACTTAGGCCTTTGTAAGACGTAGGTTAAAAGGAATGTTCGCAGTGACTCAATGCTACCTTTTTCCAAGAGAATCCACTCTCGGACAACTGCTTCCATTATGGCTGTGGCAGCTTGAAAAAGGACATAGTCCACTTTACTAGTTTCTGAGGAGAAAATTAAAAACTTTCTTTACATAGTAGTTCACTTTACCCTGAACGCTTTGCATTTATTAATTTTAAAAACAGAATCTTTTCAGACAAGGAATAAGATGATTACCTGTTCTTTTTTTTATCCAGTGACCTTGCTCTAGCACCACAAAGAGGTTAGTTCCTCTCAGAAGACACCTCAGGCAGGTGGCAGCTAATCACGATCACAATTTTCACAAACTTTCCTCACCTCTCTTCAACTGTTACTTCCAAAGCATGAAGAACTAAAAAATAACACAGCTTTAAAAAAAATAAAAATAAAAATATAAAGCAATCAGAAAATTTCCTAAGATTCTCACCCTGTGCAAAATAGAACTTGATAATCTGAAAAATAATCTTAAGAAACTAAGCTTTGAACATTACTATTTGTGATGAGTCATGCTGTTAAAATATTTTGGCTTTTAAGTAATTAAGCTTTTGGCAGGATGACCCATCTCTAATAGCAAGTTCAAAATAAACACAATCATGTCTAGCTTTTCTCAAAATATAAAACAAAACAAGTCACATTTACACAAGGTGAGAAGCTCTTGTGAATTTTCTGATCGCAATACTGATCAAACTGAGTAAAATCCCAAAGCTATACGTAGAAAGAACCAGCCTTAACTAGTAAGTCATAGAATCTGAACTAAAAACTAAATTAGAGGAAAAAATAGAAAATTAACACACCTAAGAAAAATTTTACATTAATTTTCTATTTTTTCTTTTATTCACCAATACTACTACAATCAATTTCCAAGCAGCATTATCAACAGGGAGAAACAGTCAAAATGAAGTAAAGAAAAAGTAGAAATTTTCTAAAGCTCTACAAAATAATCTTCATGTGAAATCCACAAAGGCTATGATTAGACTCCAGATTATTGCCAAGATCACTGGACATGAGTATCTGAAAGCCATGAGAAATTAACTCTAGGCA
Source organism: Loris lydekkerianus (assembly GCA_963574355.1). Taxonomy (NCBI): domain Eukaryota; kingdom Metazoa; phylum Chordata; class Mammalia; order Primates; family Lorisidae; genus Loris; species Loris lydekkerianus. The sequence continues at coordinate 29,867 of CAUYPK010030382.1, forward strand.
TAGAATGGCACTTCAAGAATTTATCAGAAGAGCATAAAGATACAAACAGGCCCACTGCTTTCTCTCCTATTCCAAGATCAGGTCATTTAAAAGTCCTACTAATGCTCTTAATACAATTAGCTATAAAAATGCATAGGAAAGCGGATAATCTATTTAAATTCTTATCACATCATACTACTACCTAGGCATTTTGAATATACCAAAAGTAGTAAGAGGAGCCAATTTGAACCTTTAAAAAAAGTATTTTATATTCTATGTTATCTTAATATGAATTCTAATCGTGAGGATAATCAGAATTCACAAAAATTTAGAAATCTTAAAGTAATTAAAATAAAGCAATAGCTTCTAAAAACTGTGAACCTGTTATAAAAGATGTATTCCAGCTTCTAGAAGTAAAAAACAATGAAGATTTGAAACAGAAACCAGCTACATCTATATAGCTCACTTAAGGAAAAGTATATTGTTTCATAAAGGTAATTCAAATAATCTCTCATGAAAAACCTCTTCTTGAAGGAAAAGGATGGTTGTTTGCTTGTCTTTATTTTCTACAACAATAAAAATTTTAAGTGTAAGAAACCCCAAATCTGAGGGATTCTCAGAATTTTAGAAATAGAACTCAAAAAATCATCTAAATTAATTCCTGCATTTTATAGGCATTAAAGAAACTAAGAGATAAAAACAGATTGAAAATTCGAGTTCATGTGTCTGGTAAACATTCCTTGAGCCAATACTAATCCACCCTAAATGCAAAGGACAATGAAGATTAAGACCAAATAAGCACCTCGAATGTTCATGAACAATAACCACATTCTTAATTCTATTTGTGCTTATATCCTAGCCTTTTTCTTGCCTTTTGTGGGAAGATAAAGGTGAGGGAGCAATTACAGAAGATGAACATTCAAAAGTTTTCAAGAGACAAAGAAATTTCACAGCTCTTTCTTAGATACCTCTGGATGGTATTAAATAAAGATCTCTAAATTACTTTTCCCATAAGAAGCTGTCTCTAAAAATGGAAGAATTAGGATAAAAGAAACCCAAATTTCAAAGGAAGAATTTTCCTAAGCCAACAAATTACATTTTCTCATAAAAACCATTATTAGTCCTCATAGACTTAACTTATATAAGTGTGTAGGAGATGCTAGAAAGCACTCTAGAAGCCTATCAATATATGATTAGACCTTCACATGTACACATGAGCCTAATTCTTGCTCTCTGCTATAAAGATGCTTGACACTGCAATGCTTGACACTGCAAGGTCTTCATGAAGAACTCATGATTTACGAAGATCTGCCACTGACTAGGAGAGTATCCAGATAATAAAGTGTCTTTGATTGCTTTAGTACTTGCTACCACAGTAACTTTCTTTAATAAAAACTATAAAAATAAAATTCATTTGTATCTTGTCAGCCATTTGACACTGGATAGAACCATGAAGACAAAAGTTAAAGTGAAATAACAAAAAAGCACTAAACATTCTGATCAAAAAAAGTTTAAAAACAAAAGAAGAAAGATAGAAAGAAAGAAAAAGAAAACCCTGGTAGCTAAGCCACAGGTGTACAGCTACTGCAATTACCTCTCTGGCCTTAAGATTTCTGTGCAAAGCACGGGCAATATAAGCTCCAAAAATCTACTCTTTTGACTTAATATGCCCACCAACCAATAATTAAAAAGTCTCCAGTGAAACATTATCTAGCAATTCCCAGTAACTGATACCACTGCAAAGAAAACAATTTTCCATATCCAGATAGCCTGCATTTGGGAAATTTCTTGTTTCATTTTATTCTGGCTACTTCTGAGATCAGAAGTGAATGAAATCTAGTTCTCTCTGAGAGGAGGACAAAAGAATGCCACAAAGTTAGCGCCAGAAGATGTAAAACCAATCCTACATGGTTCTTGGTTATTTCCTTAACAAGAACAGAACTCATAGGTCTCTCTGAAGGAACATCTGACCCTAAAAAAACAGTAAATTTCTAAATGCCAAAGACTTCTGAGGTGAGGAAGTCTAAAGTACTCTTCTGAAAAAATGCACACGCATACAACATACATGCGCAGAAACATACACCACACATGCACACACAAATAAAGAGAAGGAAAATTAAAACCAGAATAAAAATAAAAGGATAAGAAGAGAAAGAAATGAAGAAAAATGAGAAACATATAAAACGGAAGTTAGAAGGAAGAATATTAAGAGGCTAGAAAAGGGAAGTGTCAAAGAGAAAGCCTCCCCTTTATTAGAATATATTACCCAGACATTCTATAAAAATGACATATAATCCCTAAATAAGAATGTGAAAATTCTGAATTGCGATTGACTGCCACTTGTATGAGAAGTCTTCTTAGAGGAATTTACCCTTCTGTGCTGGTGGCAACTGAGTAAGGAGTTAAAAGATTTTCTGTGAAGTTTAGATGTAAACATTAATGTAACACAGAACTTTGCAGTACATTAATGATTATGCTTACAATACATGCACTCCACCTTTTAAATAGTCAATGTCTCAAAACCGATACTGATTTTAAAAGCATGGCCAGAGCTAGCAATACTACTCTTTGGAAATTTTTAGCAAGAAAACAAAAGTATTCCCAAAAAAGCTCAATCATAACAAAGCAATAGTATGGCATACAATATAAATATGCTAAAAAGGAAAGAGTGATATAAACCAATAAGCTCTAATAAAATACTTATAACTTAGATCAACTATTTCCTGACTAGTATGGAATGACAACTAAATTACAATAGAAAGTCAGAAGAAACACTGATGAAATCCTAGTCAAAGTAGTTATGGCATGTGCCATGAAAACCAGACTCAAATTATTTTAGGTGAATAGTTTAACACAATGGTTCTCTAAATCTGTCAATGCTGAACAATTTCAAGGCAGTGAGGATGAGTTAATGCTCTTAAACTCCTTATGCTGTTTAGTTTTGCGTCTTTTAATTTAACATTAAATTAAATATCCTCCTCATGCATAAGATAAATTGCCTTAGTGCCAGAAACAAATTGACCAAAGTATAAAAGCTGACTAATCAAATAAATTAATTAGAATGGCCTCATTGAGAATTTAATGTTGAAGCTGTTCCTCTAATGGTAAGATCTAACTCCTGAATGAGACAGCCACCTTCACCACTGCTGCTAGCTCTCTGCAAACAGAGAACATAATATTTCAGCTGATCACATTTTTTTAAAAAGCTATTTCAAGTTAGGTAATGTTGCCATGACATTTATCTTACTTATTCACATAGTGTTTTTACTTAAGTAATTACATTTGTACCTCACGACAACTTAAGATAGCAAGTCCATTAAGGCAAATGGTATCATCACTCCCATATGGTAGATGAAAAAGAGGCCCAAAGAAGTTAAGTGATTTACTCAAGCCGACAATATGCAGCAGGAACCACTGGCACGGGGATCTCATCCTGCGTCAGCATTCTTTCCACTACAACTCTCATGCACAAGCCCTTATGTGTGTAGCATTTTAAACACATACTTTTCCTTATGTGTGTAGCATTTTAAACACATACTTTTAACTGTAGTTTATATCAATCTAGAAACCAATGTTCTGGTATCTAACAGATAAGTCTTACTAAAAGCACAAGGATATAAAGCCTGATGTTTTAGCTCCTAATACTCAACTAAACAATTTTATGGTCATGAATGACTCAAATAGCCCTGTGAAGCCTTAATATGTGTCACAAAAGATGGCTGCAAGTAAGAAATACAGCCAATAGTAATCAAGCTATAAAAGAACAAAAGTGAATGAGATCTCTCTTAGTATTTTTGAAAAATATCTAAGAGGCACATGGCAGTATCATATACACATGTAACTCTTAGAAAATGCCATCTTTGGAGAAGAGATATGATTGTTTTAGAAAAGATCATTTCTGTTCATGTATCAAATATAAGGCATTCATAAAACATTTTTTGACAAAAGTAAAAAGCAGTGCTTTATTTTAGGATATACAGTGACAACCTACCCAGAAATAACTAGTATTTGCTAGGCAAGCTGATTTATAAACTAAAGGTTAAAAAAAAAAAGCACTATGGAAAAACAAAAAGAAAGAAAATGTAGAAACATTCAAAAACAACTTTAATTTTAAAATTAACACTGAGATAATAGATACTATAATAATTTTCTACAATAAATAATATTTGAAGATGACTGAAAAAACATATTTTTCCCCCACCATTAACAGCCTTCATGTTACAGTGAATGAAAAAACAAATTATTCAACACTATTATCTAGGGGGAAAAATCCAAACTAAAAATAAAATTTCCTGTCTGGAATATCTTTAAAGCCACTGCATTAGAATGATCATTAATACAACATTTTTAGCTGTATAAATCTGTTTATTTTTAAAGGAATTTAAAATGGGTTATGTTCAAGATAGAAAAACCAGATCTGATTATGCCAAAGTATTTTTAAAGTGAATACTTACCCAAAATATGCTTACAAACTGCAAATGGTGATTTTGATTTCCTAAATGATAAGAATATGTGCTCTGCATGCTGGCGTTGCTCATTATTGACCATGGAAGGTGGTGCCTTGAGAGTTAAAAACAAAAACAGAGTACACTCTTTTAATGAGAAAGCTTGAATAAAAGCAATCCCCCGCAACAGGAGAAAATACTTCCGCTTTGGGGATACAACAGGGAAAAATTCTTGCTTAATTATGTTAAGGAACTATGGTATAAAACTTGATAATAAATATTTAAAACATAGTTTCAGGAAAAAGGAAGAAATTCCTGGCACGGGTGGGGTCAAAAATCCTTTAAAGTTGCCTGCGTTTTAGAAAAATAGATACTTATCTAACCTTTTTTGTATTTTTTAAAATATAATTTCTCGGTTCCGTTTATTTCAAGATATACTACTCAGTCTAACCTATGCTAGTTCAAATAATTCCTCAACTCTTCAGTACTGGGGAAACTGAATCTAAGTTACTAAAACCAATTTCTAAAAGCAACCTTGAGAGAGGATCAAATAATTCTACCTTAAGGTTTCTAAACTCCCCATTAAACCAGAAAAATTAGGGAACAGTTAAAAGGTTTAGAATCTCTAGAACTCTTCTCTGAACAATAAATTAATCAGCCAAAAAAGTCAGATTTCTATCTTAACAAAAACAACTTCTAAAGTCTACCCAGGTTTTCTCAATTTCATTTTGGTATAACAAACTTTCTTCTAAATATAATACTTTTTGGACCCAGACCTATCTAAAATAAATATTACTGTTACGTAGTTTGGTTATCTTTTGAACTACAAAATCTTAATTTGGGAAAAGAGGGTAGGTAGTGATAGATGTGGGGGGGGAAAAACTTTATTATTCAAACCGATATAAAGACAGCAAATCGTAATTTCAACTGTATCAAAGAATCTGGAAGATGAAAAACGGTATAAAGTTCAATTTTTATGCAACATTAGTCACTCTAATCTCAGTCAAAATTATTAAAAAAAAATGATTTACACCCAAGAAAACAAACTCCTCTGAAACTGACTTAAGAGAATTCTTGGAGCTAGCTAAAGCTAATTTAGACTACAATCTGTAGTGATACAGCACCCTCTACAGTTCTCTTGATAAAAATGAAAATATTGCCATTAAATTTAACATTTAATTCTGCGAAATTCTTTAATATTTTTTATGAAAGCCTCTACTAATAAAATACTGTGAATGGTGGCTATACCCTAAAAGTGAGTATTTCTGCCCTTTCAAATTCTTTATTCCTACCATTTTCCATAGTTGAGCAAGATAAGCTTGTGTTTTTATAAGACATCTCATCATTAATGTCTGCTGACATTATGGCCTCTGCGTATGTGGCATATTTGTAAACACAACCCATGTTATACTGCTAGGAATAAAAATTAGCTATAGATTATCCAGGCAATTTCTGAATCATACATTGTATCTTCTCTTTATCCTTGAAAAGCACTACATATGTACATTATGCAATTTAACATGCTAGTTATGTCCACAAACAAAATTGTTTCTAAATTAATCCACTAAAAAGTACAGGTTTGAATATATTAATATAATAAAGAATGATCTTCTATTTATAAAATATCAGGTTTTATATTAATAATGAAATGTAATCTAAAAGTTTATATAAACCACCTAAATATTATCATATAAATAATAAAATCATCTAGTCAATTCATTAAATAGGATGGTATTCACTTTAGTTTCAAAAAATCAAAATCTGTAATTCCTACTGTAATGAACTTGGCGATAATTTCCAAATACCAAGTTATCTGCATCAGAAAACCCTGAAAACTTTAAAAACAGATTTCCAGCCCCCAAAGATTCAAGAGTCTGGGAGTCAAAACCAAATATAAGCATTTTTTTCCCCTCCAAGTTTCCCAGGCGGTACTAACCTTTAGAAATCCTCACCTGTCAAACTTTCCCTTCAGAAATCTGAATTTAACCTTAAAATACCTGCTTCAGTCTCTTCTTCCTGCCTTAACCTTCCTAACCTTTCTCCAGTCAGCCTGAGCATACAGCACAATTGGCCCCCTCTCTCTTATCGCATATAAGGCACCACAAGTCCATCTCTAACACCCAACCTAGCATAAAGGACTTTAAGTCTTCGTTTGCTCCCCCTTTCATTTTATTAGTTCTCAGATACTAGGGATTTTATTTTATTCACCTCTAAATTCCTAGGCCTACCACATACAAAAGGGAGAGGTACTTAATGATAACAATGAACATTTATTGAGTACTTAGCATTGCAAAGCATCGTTTTAGATAGATAGATACATGCATTAGAAGAAAAGAATGAACAGAAGGAGAAAAGGAAGCTAATCTCATTAATCGTAACAATGACCCTATAAAGAAAATATATTATTAATGCCATTTACTTCTATTTTACAGATGAAGAAATTGAAGCAGGGAGAGAGTAACTAATTTGCCAAAGTCACATATTAGTAAGAAGCAGAGCTGTAAATTAAGCCCAGGTAGTACAACTCCAGGGTCCTAACTCTTAAAAGAAACTATATTTACATGGCTCAAATTTATGTTTCAGCATTCTTAAGGTTGGCCATTACAAAGGAAGCAAATCTCCCCTAAAAGTCTTCCTCTGGGACCCAACATTGACATTAGGGTGTTTTCCACACCCTGTGAAGCTTCAGTGAAGAAACAATAACAAAGGGGCCTTTTTTTGTTTGTTTGTTCTTGGAGACAGAGTCTCACTATGTTGCCTTCAGTAGAATATCCTATCATCACAGCTCATAGCAACCTCTAATTCTTGGGCTTAAGCGATTCTCTTGTCTCAGCCTCCCAAGTAACTGGGATTATAGGTGCCCCAACGCACAGCTATTTTTCTTTTTGTTGTAGTTGTCATTGTTGTTTAGCTGGCCCGGGCTGGGTTCAAAACTGCCAGCCCTGTAGTATGTGGCCAGCACCACAACCACTGAGCTACGCAAGGAGCTAAAACTGTAAGTATGTTAGTGACTGAGAGCCAGGGGCATCCAAAACTAGAACTCTAAAGATTACTGACTGATGAATGATTAAATGGCACATTTTTTGAGAAAGGGAGAAAAACACCAAAGTACCTAAATGGTTTCTGTTCAAAAAGTATATTTGAGGCTCAGCGGCCTGTCGCTCAGCAGCTAGGGCACCAGCCACATACAACAGGGCTGGCAGGTTCGAAACAGGCCCTGGCCTGCCAAACAACAATGACAACTACAATAAAAAGAAAAATAGCTGGGCGTTGGGACGGCACCTATAATCCCAGCTACTTGGGAGGCTGAGGCAAGAGAATCACTTAAGCACCAGAGTTTGAGATTGCTGTGAGCTGTGACGCCACAGCTTCTGAAGGTGGTATAGTGAGACTCTGTCTCAAAAGAAAAAAAGTATATCTGAGAGCTGACTATATGCCAAGGACCATGCCAGAAGCTAAGGAAGCTAAAGGAAGGAAAACGGTTCCTGCCCTTAAGGAATTCCGTTAGAAAAAACAGGCAGTCATACAAATACAGGCAGTCCTCTAGTTACAAACATCTGACTGACATACGACTCACACAAACGGAGGCTATTATAGGTAATAGGTAAATGTACCTCTCCAAACTACATACAAATTCAACTTAAGAACAAACCTATCTCATTCACAACCCTGGGACTCCCTGTAACTGAGTCTGTACTTTCGGGCTGCACTGACTCATTTTGCCTTCTTAACCCGTCATGTAACTAACCCTTTCCTCATAGAAGTCAGGTATCCCAATTGTCAAATCCTACAGGACCTTCAGAATCTTTCCCTGATTCTGTTAAAAGTATAACTTTTAGAACTGTTAACAACAATGTCCATCATTTAATCACCAGGCAGTGTGTTAAGTGCTTTATATACATTATCTCACTTAATCCCGGCAATATCTCTATAGGAATTATGTCACCTTTTATATATGGAGAAACTAAGACTAAGAAATTGTGCATACCCAAGATCACCAAGTTAATAATTTGAACCTCCATTAAGTATCGCTGATGAGGACACACAGCTGGGTACGCTAATCTCTCCAACATGTAGTGGAGAAATCTGAATAATATTCTTGGCTTACTACAAATATTTATAGGATGGTAAAAAACAAAAATGGAAAAATATTAAAGTCAGATTGAAAACAAGGCACTAAATTGTAGATGTGAAATAAGCTACAAAAGTAGAAAGAAAACATGTTTTCAAGTCATACCATAGAGTTCACGTTAAGGATTTCTTAGATTGATTGACCCTGCCAAAACTCATGTTGAAATTTATTTGCCATTGTAATGGTATTGGGAGATGCGAGTCTTTAAAAGGTTATTAGGTCAGGAGGGCGTGGCCCTCATTAATAAATTAATGTCGTTAGACTCCTGAGGCTGGGCAAGGTGGCTCACACCTGTAATCTCAGAGCACTCTGGAAGGCCAAGGCAGCAGGATCACTTGAGCTCATGAGTTTGAGACCAGTCTGGGCAAAAATGAGGCTACTAAAAATGAAAAACTGAGGCAAAATGATCACTTGAGCCCAACAGTTTGAGTTTGCTGTAAGCTATAACGCCAGGGCACTCTACCAAAGGCAACATAGTGAGACACTGTCTCAAAAAAAATAAATAAATAAAAATATAAACAAATAAATCAGGCTTCTGATAAAAGGTTCAATTCAACCCCATTTCTCTCCTCTCTCTCATCCTTCCCTTTCCCCTATGTTCACTTGCCCTTCTGCCTTGGGATAACACAGCTAGAAGGTCCTCATCAGATGCCAGCACCACACTCTTGGACTTCCCAGCCTCCAAAACCGTGAGCCAAATAAACTTTTTTTTTTCTCTGAAATAGTCTCACTATATTGCCCTTGGTAGAGTGCCATCGTGTCACAGCTCACAGAAACATCAGACTCTTGGGCTTAAGCAATTCTCTTGCCTCAGCCTCCCAAGTAGCTGGGACTACAGGCACCCACCAAAACGCCCCACTATTTTGCTGTTGCAGTTGTCACTGTTATTTAGCAGGGCCAGGCCAGGTTTGAACCCGCCAGCCGTGGTATACATGGCCAGCGCTTAACCCCTGTGCTATAGGCACTGAGCCCCAAATAAACTTCTTTATAAATAATTACCTAGTCTGTGGCATTCTGTTATAACAGCAGATAATGATCTAAGACAGATGGTTTCATATGCCAATTAGAAAATGACAGATATATGACCCAAAAATGTGAATATTGTTAGTCTTGACTCGTTCACTAAAAATTTTAAGTTAATAATAAGAATTGGTTCAACTTTTAACTTTCCCTCCATAATCTTAAAACTTTGAAGTTTATCACTGATTCTTCCTAAATTTAAGGCTACTAATATAAAAATGAAAGACTTTGTTACTTTAAATTTATCATAACAATATTTCTTGTTTCTTTTTTAGACAGAGTCTCACTTTGTCACCCTCGGTAGCATACCATGGCGTAACAGCTTGCAGCAACCTCAAACTCTTGGACTTAAGCAATTCTCTTGCCTCAGCTTCTCAAATAGCTGGGAGTACAGGCGCCCACCACAAGGCCCAGCTATTTTTAGAGACGAGGTCCTGCTCTGGCTCAGGTTGGTCTTGAACTCCTGAGTTCAAGCAATACACCCACCTCAGCCTCCCAGAGTGCTATGATTACAGGTGTGAGCCACTGTGCCCAGCCAACAATATTTCCTAATATTCCACAAAGCTTACTACAAATTTCAGGTACTAGATCTTTCCAGCTAAACAAATTTGAAAGCAACTGCCCTAATTAATCCCTTGCATTTCCCAAGCACATACCTCAAGGTTGTTCTTTCAAATCAGAAAGCTGTTCTTCTAGAAAAACCTTCCAGTAAGATAGGCTCCTTTTTATATATCTTCTTTTTCAAAAGTATCTCTTCATCCCAATGGTCTGTTTCTATCATCTCTAATTTCTTGCAAAATATTCCTTTCTCCCTGTCTCCTAAATTTACATCCTCTTCTCTTGCATACTGTTTCTTCTTTGTCTCTTTTCTTTCTTCTCTCTCTCTCTGCCTCTTTCTTTTTCTTTCTCTCTCTCATCTAATCTTAATGTTGTCTTTAGGGGTGGCTGTCTTCTTTGTGTTTACAAATAGGTCTGCCCTATGTCAAAAGCAATCTCACAGCTCACTTAAATGACCAAAAAAGGATACACAATCAGAAGACTTGGTTTCTAATCCTACCTCGGAAGTACTCTAGTTGGGAAACCTTCAGCAAAGACAGATACCTCCTTGTACTTCAGGTTCCTATCTGCAAAATGCTAATGAATTCATCACATAATTGATAGGAGAACTATCCTTAAAAATGTACATACAGATCTCATAAAATTAATCTATAACAAAAGATTAATCTATACTATTAATCTAGTATAATTCTAATCAAAATCCTAATAAAATTCATATGACAAAGTGATCCTAATACTTGTACAAGTAAAGGCCCAATAAGGTCAAATTAATTTTTAAAAACAATGCTAAAAGGGGAGGCCATACCCAATCAAATACGAATACTTATGAAGATATTAATAATCATTTTAAAGGACAGTATTAAAGTAGGAAAAAACAATGCAGCACAGAAAAAGACCCATGATGGATGACAAATCAGTGAGGAAAAAATGTTCTATCCGGGGTATCCAGCCTTTTTTCTTTCCTGCCACACATTGGAAAAATAAGAGTTGTCTTTGGCCACATATTAAATACACAAACACTAACACAGCTGATGAGCAAAAGAAAAGGTCCCTGTATACTTTTCAAGATATCCAACACTATAGGTAAGTAAAAAAGGCCTTAAATAATCTGCATGCAGCCTGCAGGCCACAGGTTGGATAGCCCTGATAGTGGTAGAATTGGCTATTTGTAAAGAAAAACATAAAGTTAGATCTTTATTCATATTATACATAATAATAAATTCTAGATGAATTTAAGATTAAAAATGAAAACCAAAACTTTAACAAAGTACTAGGAAGAAAACACAGGACACTAAGATGTCAAAGTAGAGAAGAATTTCTTAAACAATAAATAAAAGGCAAAAATCCTTTTTAAAATTTAATAAATTCAGGCCAGGTATGGTGCTTATGCCTGTGGTGAAAGGATGATTTAAGGGCAGGAGATAGAGACTACCCTAGGCAGCATATTGAGACCTCTATCTCTACAAAAAAATTAAAAATTAACTAGGCATGGTGGTGTGCCCTTGTAGTATAGCTACTCAAGAGGCCGAGGCAGGAGGATCACTTGAGCTCAAGAGTTCCAAGCTACAGTGAACTACGACTACATTACTGCATTCCAGCCTGGGGAACAGAACAATATCCTCTCTCTAAAACAATGAAAATAAAAAACAAAAACTTAATAAATCAACTATATTAAAGTCATAACCTCCTGAATTTAAATGCACTATTGAGTAAAAGATTAGTCACAAATGAGAAGACAAAAGCGTTCATTACATATAATGAACAAAGGATTAATATTCAAAACATAAAACACCCACAAAAAAGACAACTTATACAGAAACTGATAAGCATGACTTTACTCTCTCTTTCCTTACTAACAAAGCCCTTATTTTATTTACACAGCAATGCACCTGCCTAAATCTCATTTCCTAGTCCCCCTTCTAGCTAGCCACAGCTTTGGAATTATCTTCTAGCCAGTAAGATGTTACCAAAGTTTTAGGTGGGATTCCCTAAAAGATGATTCAGATAGAAATGCATCTTCTTTCCTGCTCCCTAGAAAGGACATGATGACTGTAGTTCTAATTAATCATCCTGGACCATAAGAAGATCTAGAAGATGGAAGACACCCCTAAAAATAGTAAAGCACAAAAACAGAAGAATTGCGAGCCCTTGATGACATCCAAAACTCCACTAAACCATCCCTGGACCTTACAGCACTATACTTTATGTGAGAGAAAATAAACTATTTATTTATTTATTTTGAGGCAGAGTCTCACTCTATTATCTTAAGTAGAGTGCTATGGTGTCATAACTCACAGCAATTCCAAACTCTTGAGCTTAAGAGATCCTCTTGCCTCAGCCTTCTAAGCAGCTGGGACTATAAGCACCCACCACAACACCCAGCTAGTTTTCTTCATTTAAGATTTGTCTCGCTTTTGTTCAAGCTGGTCTCAAACTCCTGAGCTCAGGCGATTCCTCCTTCCTTGGCCTCCCAGAGTGCTAGCATTACAAATGTGAGCCACCGCACCTGGGCCAAACAAGTCTTTTTAAAAAACACTTTTGAGATTTTTGTTATATGCTGCCAATTGCAATCCAAAACCAATGCAACTGAAAAGCAGCTAATGAATAATAGGCTAAATAATTTTTTATTGTTTGGGATTCATTGAGAGTATAAAGAAGTAGGCTATATTGATTGCATTTGTTAGGTAAAGTCCCTCATACTTGTGTCCTGCCCCCAAGACATACGTCAACACACTGTGAACCCCTAACCCTCTCCTTCCTCCTCTCTTCCCACTCCCTCCTCCCCCAACCCCCACCATGTATTAGGTCATCTACTCCCTTGATATTAGAACTGAGCACATAGGGTGCAGTACCTATAGCTCAGTGGCTATGGCGCCAGCCACATACACTGGGGCTGGCAGACTCAAACCCCGCCTGGGCCTGCCAAACAATAATGACAACTATAGCCAAAACATAGCCAGGCATTGTGGCAGGTGCCTATAGTCCCAGCTTATTTGGGAGGCCAAGGCAGGAAAATCGCTTAAGCCCAGGAGTTTGAAGTGGCTGTGAGCTGTGACACCACAGCACTCTACTGAGGATAACATAGTGAGACTCTGTCTCAAAAAAAAAAAAAAAAAAAAAGAACTGAGTACATTGGATTCTTGCTTCTCCATTCTTATGTTTTACTAAAAAGAATCCGTTCCATCTCAATCCAGGTTAACACAAACGATATAAAGTCTCCATCTCTTTCAATGACTGAACAGTATTCCATGGTATACATATACCACAGTCTGTTAATCCCTTCCTGGTTGGTGGGCATTTAGGTTGCTTCCACATTTTGGCAAATGTAAACTGAGCTGCAATAAACAGTATAGTACAAATATCCTTATGATAAAATGATTTTTTTTCTTCTGGGTAAATGCCCAGGCTAGATAAGTTACAAAGTAGAAAGTAAAAATAGAGAATAAACATGAGAACAGACCAGATGTGGTGGCTCACACTTGAAATCCTAGCAATCTGGGAGGCTGAAGTGAGTGGCTTGCTTGAGCTCAGGAGCTGGAGAGCAGCCTGAGCAAAAGCAAGACCTGTCTCTACTAAAAGCAGAAAAACTAGCTAAGCATAGTCCCACATGCCCATAGTCCTACCTACTCAGGAGGCTGAGACAGGAGGATTGCTCAAGCCCAAGAGTTGGAGGTTGCCATGAGCTATGACGCAACAGCACTCTAACCAGGGCAATAGAGTGAGACTCTAAAAAAAAGAGAGAGAAAAAAAAAATCCTTCATAACATACTTAACCTCACCATTAACCACAGAAATGCAAATTAAAAAAAGGGGTATCCTTAGATTAACTACTTAGGAAAATATTAAGTACAAAAACAAGTGTTTGGAAAGAGTGGGCACCATTATAAACTGCTGATGCTAATATAAAATGGAATAATCATTTGGAATTTAGAATTATTTAGAAAACATTAATAGCCCTGACCAGCAAGGTATGTATAAGAGCATATAATAGTGAAAAAAAAAAAAAAAGAGAGAAAGAGTAAGAAATCAAATTTTGGTTAAGAGCAAGATGGCAGCCGAGTAAAAGCTTCCTTGCATCTGGGCACCGTGAGTCTGGGGAGATAAGACTCCAGGCATCTCTGGTTGGTGGGATCTGCCTATAATCATCCCTTTGAGGATACAGGGAGTCAGCAAGAGACTTCTGGACCCCAAGAGGAGGACAAAAACAGAGGAAAACTGGCAAGTAATCACGTGTGTTCAATGGGTCTAATCCCGCTGACAGCTGTAATTGCAGTAGCAGCAAGACTGCAAACTGGAAAGGCCTTACCTGTGAACCGTTTTGGTGTTTTTGGACTTGGCACTCAGCCAAACTGCCTTGGGGAGAGCTTGAGCAGGAGTGCAGAGAACTTTGGTCATTGTCTAGGGCCCCAGACTAAGCCGCTGAGCCAGAAGAATGGAGCTGATAGTGTTTGGCTGTGGGCCGCAGGGAGCCATTGTACCCCAACAAGGTCTGCCCTCAGAGTTGCAGAGCAAGGTTTAGGCGGGAGCTAGTAACTTAGTGACTAAGGAGCCTAAAGGTGGGGTCTGAGCCGCCTTACAACCCTAACCCTCAGGGGCAGAGTGAAACCGGTTTTGGAACACCGGGTAAGTGAATAGCCACTTTAGCAGTGATTCCAGCGACAAGCACTTTCCTGGAAAGCTTCTGCTTAGCAAGTTTAGAAGCTTAAAGTGCCTTTTAAGAGGGCTGAAAAGAGACTTAGGGTGTCTACCCTGTGGGGTTTGAGCAATCAGCGGAGGCCTCCAGTTGTATCAGCATTGTGATTAACATCTCATACCCCAGAAGACCACCTGTTGCCCAGACAATATTCAACAAGATATAATACTGCTTTGTTTTTGATTGGCTTTTTGTTGTTTTTTGTTTATTTTGATGTTGTTGTCATTTTGTTTTTTAATTTCAAACTTTTCTGTACAGATTTTTTTCTTTTCTTTCTCCAGTTTTCTAGTTTAAATACAATTTCCCATTGCTGCCTTTTTCAATAACTAGAACTTCATTTTTGCTAGTGTTTCTACCCATATTATTTGGTTTTTCACCCAATTTTATCCCGTAAAGTTTTCTGTTTGCTTGTTTTGGTTTGATTTATAGCATTTTTGTCTTTCTTCTCTACTTGATGGAGATGGGGTACTGTGTCTGATCAGGTTAGCAAAGAGCTGCTGACCTCAAGGGAACCACCCAGCCGGGCACCCCCAGAGGTTGAGGTTTTTTAAGGTTGGGTCAAAGTACCCTACTGTACACCTACTCTGTCTTACTGCTCTGTCTTCCTCTTTCTGTGCCCATCTTCTTTCTGTCCATATTCCCTTTTACCCACGCCCTCTCCTTTCTCTATTTTCTATTTGTTCTTTCCTTCTTTTTTTCTTTTTTTCATCCCTTCTTGCTTTTCAACCTTCTCATCTTTCTGATTCTATACCAAAAGGACTCATTGAAACCTTAGTCCACAGGCACGGAAACTTAAAGAGCAAGAGGAAGTAAAAGGAAACTTAGGGCAAGAAAACAGATAAAAGAAATCACTCATGAGGAAGAATCAGCAGAAAACTCCAGGCAATATGAAGAACCAGTCCAGAATAACCCCTCCAAAGGACCATGAGGTAGCTACTGCAAGGATTCCACCAATAAACAAATGCTAGGAATAACAGAAAAAGAATTTAGAATACACATGATGAAAACAATGAAGGAAACTGCTACTAAAGTGGAAAATGACCAAAAGGAAATCCAAAAACAATCAAATAAGAGATGAACGATATGAAGAATATAGAAAGGATATAGCAGAGCTGAAGGAACTGAAGCAGTCAATTAAGGAACTTAAAGATGCAATGGAAAGTATCAGCAACAGGTTAGACCATGCAGAAGAGAATTTCAGAGGTAGAAGACAAAGTTCTTGAGATAACTGAGATAGTAAAAAAGGCAGAAAAGAAGAGAGAGAAAGCAGAACGTTCACTGTGAGATTTATGGGACCTTATGAAGCGTTCCAACATATGAGTTAGAGGAATCCCAGAAGGGAAAGAAGAATGCCCCAGAGGAATAGGAGCCATACTAGAGAATATTATAAATGAAAATTTCCCAAATGTCACCAAAGATTCTGACACTACTTTCAGAGGATTATCAGACCCCAGGTTGCCTCAACTCTAACCGAGCTTCTCCAAGACACATTGTGATGAACCTGTCCAAAGTCAAGACAAAAGAAAAGATTCTGCAAGCTGCCAGGAGTAAGTGCCAGTTGACCTACAGGGGCAAATCCATCAGAGT
>CAUYPK010030385.1:0-19548 GCA_963574355.1 Loris lydekkerianus
TGTCATTAAAGTATTTAATTTCTCTGTCATAAATGAAACTCAGTTTAGCTGGGTACAGGATCCTGGGTTGAAAGTTATTTTGTTTTAGGAGATTAAAAGTTGATGACCATCCTCTTCTAGCTTGAAAGGTTTCAGCAGAGAGATATTCTTTTCATTGTAGGTGATGTTTTTCTTTCATCTGGCTGCTTTCAGAATTTTCTCCTTCATATTAACTTTAGTGAAATTGATTATGATGTGTCTGGGGGATGTCTTATTTGAGTTGAGTTGTGCTAGAGTTCTGAAACTGTCAGCTATCTGAAATTCAGAATCTCTTGGCATGTCTGGAAAGTTCTCCTTCATAATCTCATGGAGAAGAGGCTCTGCGCCTTGTGAAGCCACTTCCTCACTTTCAGAGATCCCTATAAGACAAATATTGGTTTTCCTCTAATTACCCCAGAGCTCTCTGAGAGACGGATCTGTTTTTGCCCTCCATTTCTCTTCCTCTTTGAGAGTGGGAGCATTTGAAAGCTTTGTCTTCAATGTCAGAAATCCTTTCTTCTCCTTGCTCCATACTGTTACCGAGGGATTCTACTGTGTTTCTCAGATCTTTAAGGGCTGCAACTTCTTGTCTCAATGTGTCAAAATCTTTGGTCATTTGGTCTTTGAATTAGTTGAATTCTTGAGATATCTTTTGGGTTACTGCTTGGAATTCTAATTTGATCTTATTTGCTTTCCAGATTCTAAATTCGATTTCTGACATCTCAGCTATTTGTTTGTGCATAGGATCTTGTGCTGTGTCTGCCCCATTAATCTTTGAGGGAGTTAATCTAATCTGATTATTCATATTGCCAGAGTTTTTCTATTGATTTTGCCTCATGATTGTTTTTCACCATTGCCTCTGGCTGTCCTTAGAGTTGGGGAGGTGTCTCTCCAAGATTAGACCCCAGTGGGATCACTCTATTGTTGCTGGATCTTTGTAGGGAGTGACCCTGGGTAGCTCTTCTGGGGCTTCCCCAGCCAGGGAGTTCTGGTTGTGGAAGCAGCTCCAGAGTGTGACATACTTGGATCCAACAATAGGGCAGGGGTGGTGCACACAGTTCTGGGAGTGCCTGGCAGCCATGACTTTGGCATAGAAAGCCCAAGGCTCCAGCCGTCGCCACCCAGGAGAAGGGCTCCGTACAGAGGCAGGGAGGGCTCCGGAGGACACGCAGCTACCAGAGTCCCTGGCCAGGCAAGCAGTCTGGTGTTGAGGCAGGGAGGGTACAGAAGGGAGGATGTGGGGTTGCGCGGCTCCTGTAGTTCCTGGTTAAGGTGTGCGGAGGTCTGGCAGGTGGGGGTCCTGGTGCAGCTCTTACCGAGGTCAGGGCTGGCTCTGATTGTGGTCACCATGTAGCTTTTATGGAGGTCCAGGTGGTTGCTGATCGTGGTCTCGGAGCAGCTCTTACAAAGGTCCCAGTGGCACAGCTCTTACAGAGGTCCGGGTGGTCACTGATTGCGGTAGCGGCACAGCTCTTACCAGTAAGTCTTTTATTAACCTCAGGGCTGTCTCAGCAAAGTCTGACACAGACTAAGAGATAGCATAGTAGGGTCTGAAGATGCAGTTTTTCCAGCTTGAAAGTTGGCTCATTGTCAAAGGTTCACATTTTGCCACCGCCCTGCCCAGACGCACTAGACTCTGTCGTGAGATTCCATGCTGTGGCTTTCTAAGAGTGTCTGTGGCTAAAGCTCCACAGACTAATATCTTGGCAGCCTCTTGCCACCTGAAGAACAGAGACCAGTATAACATCACTGAAGTTCTTACCAAATATATTTGGTTGGTTATATTTTGAAGCATGTGGAATAATAAATATTAGCATTAAATGACTGAATAAATAATTGTACGTTGAATACTTCCCCTCCCCCCAAGATAAATGAACCCTTGCATTTATATATTTTTACATCTATCCTTTGGAATTTTATTATTTTGTTAAATGCATTTTTTTTTTTTTTTTTTTGGTAGAGACAGAGTCTCACTTTATCGCCCTCAGTAGAGTGTCATGGCATCGCACAACTCACAGCAACTTCCAACTCCTGTGCGTAGGTGATTCTCTTGCCTCAGCCTCCCAAGTAGCTGGGACTAAAGACGCTGGCCACAATGCCCAGCTATTTTTTGTTATTGTTGTTGTTGCTGTTTGGCAGGGGGCCGGGTTTGAACCCACCTTCCTCAGTATATGGGGCCAGTTCCCTACTCATTGAGCCACAGGTGCCACCCGTTAAATGCATTTCTTAATCAAACACACTGATCCCGATTCCTGGTTGAAATCAACAACCTCAAGACAAAATATGTAAGATCCTCAGAAAAAAAAAGAAAATAGCAGGAATTAGCTTGTATTCTGGTCCCTCCAACACTTGGAAGAAGTTGTTTAATCTTCCCTGAACCTCAGTTTCCTTATCTGAGCACTATGGGCAGTAATGGCCCTACTTCAAAGGAATGTGTTAGAAACCAAAGGAGCTGATACACACAGAGCCCCTGGCACTTAGTATGCCTGCAATAAAAGGCGAGCATTGCAGCTGTGGCTGTGGTGGTCTCTGGTGACCTCAGGGATGAAATATTGCATAGACTTTAGGTCAAAGGAATGGCAGTAACAGTTGACCAGCCAAGAGACCCAGGCTGAATCCCATCACTTTCCTGACTCTAGAGGAATTGCTTCATCTGGAGGACAGAGGGAGCTCAGTTTGCCTTATAGGTTGGTTAGGATAGATGGCGTCTATCATGGCTTGCCAGTGCCCAGGATGTGCTGCTTAGTTTTCTGGCTCAGTCACCCACCCAGTGCAGCACTGGTCAAAGAACCAAGGAATGGGGAGGAAGACAGGGAGCCCCAACTTCATATTCCTGCCTTTGCCTACAATAATCATGTGTTTGCTTCTCTCTTCAGGTAAATTCTATAATACTTTTAAGTATTATATCTTTGGAGAAACTTTAATTAACCACCCATTATTAGTACAATGAGTGGTCTGGGAAGCAGCCATTTCCACATCTGACTTGTTTTCTTCCCAGCATGTTGTATTACTGTGCAACACATGACTTCTTTATTTTAAGTCTTCCCTAGCTGGAACATTGCCTCCCTGGGGCCAGGTACTTTACCTATTTTGCTCACTTCTTTCCTCAGTGTCTAGAACAGTACTTGCCCCATAATAGGCCCTCCATATAGACCTGATGGTGTTTTCAAATCTTCCTAGGTCAGGTCCACACAGACCAATATCCTTCTGTGCCTTTGGAAATGGTTAGTTGTGAATGTTTCAAATGAAAGATAAAAGCTCACCATATCTTCTCTTTGTTTTACACACTGGACAAATAATATTTCTACCTCCTCTCTAGAACATGTACTCATTCCTGTTTTACCTGTGAGTTTTATTTTCAAACTAATAACAATGACATTTTAAATGCAAGAATACATAACATTCTTTAAAATGGTTAACCTTTCCTGGTGACATTTCCTTGGATGTCTAATTAGCAGTAACATTTTGTTGTTTGCCATCTTAACAGGTCCATAAGCCTCAAAAACCTAATCTTGCTTCAATAATGTCATCATAATGAGAATTTCTATCCTTAAAATTCTCCTCCTTTTGTTTTCTTTCTCCATTCTCTATTCTTTTGGCACCAGAATGTTCCTTTGGCAACTTTCTGCCTGTGATAACTTTTTAAATTAAGAAATAGAATATATCTCATATATTCTATATATATATTCATATATATATATATATATATATATATATATATCCTATTGAGAGATATTTATCCTATTTCTACTTAGAGTCAAAAAAAAAATGGCAACTAGTCAAACAAATAGGTTCCCTACAAAAGCAGAGCAAACAATTTCATATCATACGCACTATTTTACTGGAAATTGTTATTTTGAGAGGCTCTTTTATTATGTACATCAATACAAATTAGAGAACTTGCTAATAATTTAATATTCAAACATGTATTTAGTTCTTTAAGGCATTCCTATCCAATACTCAAATGTCAACTCTAATGGGGGAAAAGGGAAATCAATTATTGTGCTAGGCATTTTTAATGTATTAACTCATGTAATCTCAAAATAATTCTATAGAGTAGCACTATTATTCACATCAAAAAAAAAAAAAAAAAAACATGAAATGAGACCCATATTGGTTGAGAAATTTGCTCAATATCACACAGTCATTAAGTGGTTAGTAACAGAATCTATCCTGTCCATCTCCATCCCGTGTTTTCTCCACAGTCTTTCCCAGCCTTCCTACAACAGGGATTCAGCTGATGTCATGTTCCCTTATGATGGCTAGTCTTTGATGAAACCAGAGCAACATGGGCAGAGATAAGTCAAAGAATAGTATAGGGAATCATAATAAGAATCACCCTCTGCATCACAGTTGTGGGCTGGTTAAGATTCCTGGTTGAAAAGAAGTCTCAAGTAGATGAAACTCCAAAGATGTTATTTTCTGTTTCAGAGACAGTCTCACTTTGTCGCCCTCAGTAGAGTGCTGTGGTGTCACAGTTCACAGCAACCTCCAGCTCTTGGGCTTAGGAGATTCTCTTGCCTCAGCCTCCTGAGTAGCTGAGACTACAGGTGCCCACCACAACGCCCAGCTATTTTTTTGTTGCAGTTTGGCCAGGGCCAGGTTCAAACCCACCACCCTTGGTATATGGGGCCAGCCCTCTACATACTGAGCCACAGGTGTTGCCCCCAAAGAATTATTTCCTAAAAAGTTTTATTTTCCTAAGAAATGAGTAACAGCGTGAATATCCCTTGCAGCACTGGTCCCCAACCTTTTTGTCACCAGGGACAAGTCTCATGAAAGACCATTCTTCCATAGACTGGTAGGGGCAGGTTGGGGGATGATTTTATATGAGTCTGTGAACAATTAATTTATTATGGTCTCTGTGTAGTCGACCCTCTCTGCTAATAACAATCTGTATTTCCAGCTGCTCCTCAGCATTATTTCTACCTGTGATCATCAGGCATTAGATTCTTATAAGGGACATGAAATCTAGATCCCCTGCATGCAACTTACAGTAGGGTTAGTGCTCCTGTGAGACTGTAATGCCCCTGTTGATATGACTGGAGACAAGAGCCCTGGGGGGTTACGTGAGTAATGGGGAACGGCTGTAATACAGATGAAGCTTTGCTCACTCTCCTGCCACTCACCTCCTCCTGTGAAACCCCATTCCTAACAGGTCACCAACCAGTATCAGTTCACGGCCTGGAGGTTGGGACTGGAGCCTTACAGGATAACTACACAATACACTTAAATTGAAGTTTCATGTTCTGAATATTTAAAACAAAGATCCCATTAATTTCATCTATTGCTGAACATGAAAACTACATTTTGTCCCTACTTTTTATGGCCAAAATAAAATTAAAAGGGAATCACTCCCTCAATCGTCAACACAATTTTTTAAATGACTACTTTGTGATTAACACCTTGCAAGATGGAGAGGGGTCTGCTTCACCAAATTTAATAATAGCCACAGAGCTCACAGGCTGCTAAGGAGACAAACATAAGAACAAATAAATAAGAAACAGGTAAGAGACTTCAGAAGATTTTTCAGAGGTAAAATTTTTTGGTGATTAAAATTATTTGGTGATTAGTTGAAAATGGGTTAGGATGTTCAAAGATGATTCTAGATTTATAGTATGAGGGACTGGGTGAGTCACCGGTACATTCAATTCATATAAGATAAAAAATGTGTCTGCTATTCCATGAAGAAGATCACGGGTTCAGAGTTGAACATCTAGCAGGGAAGGCAGCATGTGAAATCTAAGAGCAGCTTCCTAGAAGGCTGCTGGATGAGTGAGTTTCAGCATGGAGATGGCACATGGGAATGAAGGATTTGAAAACAATCACTCCAGTGAGATCAAGGATGACCTAATGCACTAAATCAACATTTAAGGGTGGGGGAGGGTAAGAAGAAATGATGAGAGATTTGAAGTGACATAACAGGAAAGTTTAGAGATTCCAGAATTTCTGGTGTCAAAAGCGCCATCAAGTCCAGTAAAAAAAGATGTGAGAATGAGTCACTGAATGTGAAATTACAGGACCACAGACTAGTGTATCAAAAATTGTTATGCTGGAGTGATAGATGGTAGAAATCATTTATAATTGGTTGAATGGTGAATGAAAATGAGGAGCTAGAGAAATAAAAATAATATAAGATTTCAAAAGCTTCCGTATAAAAATTAGAAGAAAGAAGCTGAAATATAGCTCTCAGGCTAAGAGTCTTCAGAGGTGTGTGGCTTTTGTTTGTTTGGGACTAGACTGAGTCACATATCAGTAAAAGAGAGGCAATAGGTTGTTTTACAAAATTGGTGAAAATACAAGGGGTGGCGGGATGTTTGTTTTGTTCTTATAATTAATGTGGGTCTCAGAACTCTCAATGAAAGGGCTTTGATGAGGAGGCAAGAGGGAGGAATTGAAGCTTGGAGGGGCTCAGGGAGTTTAGAAGTGGCTGTTTAATGAAAGAGCATGAAGAACTTTCATTAAAAAGAGCGTGAAGAACTTTCATTGCACAGTGACCAAGGATAGTACAGATGGGAGGTGATCAGAAGTGCCTACTCTTAAATATTGTACCTTAAGGCCTAGTCATGCTGATGCCTCAGCTGGTCAAGGATACTATTCATCAAACAGAACAGTGGGAAAGACTGATACAAAGCATCAGCGATGACCTTGGTTATTAAGTGGTGACTACCAGAGTCATAGGAACACTGGCTGGATCAGTTTTGGCTCCATGAAATAAAACTCATCTCTGAGTCAGTCAATAACAGCAGTAAACCCATGGGCCCCTGCTTGCTGGCCTTCTCCCAATTCTCTACCAACCTTTTATTGAGCAGTGAACTGATACTATAAAAGTACTGGTAAAATTTTTTGCATGAGAAAAACCGAAGGAAGATTCAACATAAGCACATCAAAAGCTCCATTTAGCATTCAAGGTGACATTTGCATGAGCTCCTTCTTTCCAGAACTTAAAGATGTGTATCTGAGAGAGTCTATTCATGCTTGGTTGGCTATTTCTTTTTTGTTGTGATTTAAAATTGGCAACAACTAAATAGGATGGTGTTACCTGTTCTAGCTTTTTAAAAATCTTTGTGTGGTACCTTCGAGAAGGAAAAAAACATAACTTGACTTTAAAAATATTATGGTTAAAAATGTGAATTAAAGAAAAATATTAAACCGATGGCTTGGCTTTAGTAATTTGCATAAGTAATTGCTGCCTAATTATTTTTCTATCAAATGCTCTGGACAGACCCATAGCTCGGTTTTAAATGAAGACAAGTCTTAAACATGGGACAGGCAGGTGGGTTCACTCCAGATAGGTCCTAATCTCACTAAAAGTCAGGGCCGTGTGTAAACGGAAGTCTTAAAAATTGAAGATTTTTGGTGCTTCCTTGTTATGTAATGAAAATCAATTCTAAATGATAAAATAGAGGCAAGAATGTCTAATGAGTTTCTGAGTTTCCTATGATGATTGCATGAATGCTTTTTTTTTTTTTTTCCTTTCCAATGTCAAGCATCTAATTCTTTCATAAGACACCATGGGGTCACCTTTTGCTAGTGCCCTAAGCACATGCTTCGGAGACAATCCAGTGCTAAGAAAAGGCATTCCCCACAAGTCACATAAAGTAGACATATACTCTAAGCCAACATTTTAGCAGGAAGCCAGCCCTTGTCCCCAAGGAGGCTTTCCCGTCTTCTTTTCTTTCATGGTGTCAAAGCTGCTCTAAAGAATGCAGTACACACAAAGAAAAGTACTTCAGCCAACAGATCAGTGCACTCCTCTGCCTGCCTGAGATCTTACTGTAGATAGTTCAAAGGTCCTTCAATAGCCCCTGGGCAGACTGCAAGGATAACTATTATGCATGTATGTAATCTGCACTCTGTGATTTTATTACTAACCATTTTTCATGTATTAGCCTTGGGCTAATTTTCTTTTTTTTTTTTCCTGTTTTACTTAGCACTGGCTGGAACATTCAAAAATAAACAAGAGACACACTTTTCTGTTCAGGTGCTGGTGGACTAGCTTAGGATAGAGACACAGGTAAACAGTATGGGAGATGGACAGAGGCTGATTGACCGTCTCAGGGTGGACACTGTAACCTCTACCTGATAGATTGGAATGCTGGGAATTTTTCTTACCTACTGGAACTCTGGGCTCAGAGAAAGTGTTCCATAAATACTTGTAGAAGGAGTGAAATTTATTACTGATTTATAGATAGGTAAATTCTTATATTAGTATATAATTATAAGTGATGAAATCTTTAGGCTAAGACCTTTTTTAAAATAAATCTTGCTCATCTCTGTACCCAGTTCAGAGAAGTTGGAAGGAATGGTTGTAAATGAACAAATGATCAGAACAGTTACCTGGCAGCCCTATTCCCACACTGTGGTCGTGTCAGGTAGTGCCACCTGTCTAAGGGGTGGAGATTGGGCAGGATAAGAAGAGGAGAAGCATGAATCCTATGTATTCAATTTTGATATGAGGACAATTAATGACGGAGTACACGATGGAGGGTGGGGGAAGGGGAGAGCAGAGAGAGAAGGAGGGGTTAGGGGAAAGAAAGAGCAGAGAGAGGGAAGGAGGGAGGGGGTGGGGTCTCAGCGTGTGACGAACCTTTGGGAGCAAGACACAATTGTAAGAGGGACGGTACCTAACAAATGCAATTAGTGTAACCTGGTTTCTTGTACCCTCAAAGAATCCCTAACAATAAAAAAAAAAAAGGAAGAGCAACTCTTCAATTGTGTTACATGCTCAGGACTGACTTTATTACAGGCAGCAACTTTTCCTTCACCACCATTTGTCTTCCAACAGAAGATTATAAGGGGTAGTGATCCTTGTTAAATTAATCCTTAGAAATGGTAATTCTACCAAGTAGGTATTGTTACCACAAATCTGTAGGTAAGAAAAGTATATCTTGGGGCATCTAACAAGGGTATATGTGAAACTTCGTAAATGTGGAATGTAAATGTCTTGGCACGGTAACTGGGAAAATGCCAGGAAGGCTATGTTAGCACTTGTGATGAAAATGTGTCAAATGGTCTGTGAAGCCAGTGTATGATGCCCCATAATCATATCAATGTATGCAGCTATGATTTAATAAATTTAAAAAAAAAAGAAAAAGAAAAAGAAAAGTATACCTTGCATATGGCCAAAAATCTTGCAGGAAAAAAACTTCTGCTCTTGTGTTCCGGTTTTCTCATTTCTAATATGGGAATCATAACAATTGCATTGTTAGGGTAATTGTGTGTCTTAAAAATGACAAGATAACAAAACACTATCAGATATGTTGAGGTTGCTCCTGCAGAGGTGAGGTGGTGGTGAAGGAGCCTGAGCTGGTTAGCAAATAGCAGCTAGTTCCTTATGGCTGATTTATAGAATGCGTGAATATGGTAGGAATTTATTTATTTGGGGGCTTTCTATTTTGTTCATGTTTCTGTCTTTATGCCTCTACTCTATTATAGCTTTGCAATATGATTTTAAATCAGGGGGTGTTATGCCTCAACTTTTTCTTTCTCATCATTGCTTTGGCCGTTTGAAGTTCTTCTGTGCCATCATACAAATTTCAGGGTTTTTTTTTTTTTTTTTTTCTATTTATGTTAAGAATATCATTGGAATTTAGGTAGGGATTGCACTGAGTCTATACATTGCTTTGAGTGGTATCAACCTTTTAAAAATATTAACCCTTTTCATTTGTGAGCATGAGGTATCTTTTTTTTTTTTTTAAGGCATAGTCTCAGTTTGTCACCCTCAATAGAGTGCTGTGGCATCATAGTTCACAGCAACCTCAAACTCTTGGACTCAAGCCATTCTCTTACCTCAGCCTCCCACATAGCTGGGACTACAGGCATCTGCCACAAAGCCTGGCTATTTTTTAGAGACGAGGTCTCATTCTCGCTCAGGCAATCTACCCGCCTCGGCCTTCCAGAGCGGGCTATCTTATTATTTATTTATTTATGTCTTCTTCAATTTTTTCATCAATGTTTTATAGTTACCAAATCTTTTATCTCCTTGGTTAAATTTATTTCTAAGTATTTTATTTTTTATGCTATCATAAATTGATTTTTTTTTTTTAATTTCTTTTTCAGCGAGGCCATTATTTGTGAGTAAAAATGCTACGGATTTTTGCATGCCGATTTTGTATCCTGCAACTTCAGTGAATTGTTTTATTGTCCTGACACATTTTTTTGTAGCATCTTCAGGCTTTTCTGCATATGGAATCATGTCATCTCCAAGTGGAGATAATTGCACCTTTTTTTTTCTTCCTAATTGGAGTGTTTTGTTTTTGTTTTTTTTTTTTTTCTTTCTTCTTTTTTAGTACTTCCAATACTAGGTTAAATAGAAGTGATGAGAGTGGGTAATCCTGCCTCGTTCTCCATAATAGTGGTAAAAGCTATCAGTTGTTTCCCACTGATTATAATGTTAACTGTGGGTTTTTCATAAATGGCCTTTATTATATTGAGAAACCATCCTTTTATATCTAAACAGTCAAGAGCTTTTATCAAGAAAGAAGGTTGAACTTTGCCGAATGCTTTTTCTGCATCAATTAAGATAATCATGTGTTTTTTATCTTCTTGTTAATGTGATATATCACATTGATTGATTTGCATACATTAATTGGCCTCTCATGCTAGGGAAATATCCCACTTGTTTATGAT
This sequence comes from Loris lydekkerianus, assembly GCA_963574355.1. Classification (NCBI taxonomy): domain Eukaryota; kingdom Metazoa; phylum Chordata; class Mammalia; order Primates; family Lorisidae; genus Loris; species Loris lydekkerianus. The sequence goes on from CAUYPK010030385.1 coordinate 10,651, forward strand.
GTAAAGTCTTTTCTTTCTTTTTTTCCTTTTTTAGAGACAGAGTCTCACTTTGTTGCCCTTGGTAGACTGCCATGGCTTCCCAGCTCACAGCAATGTCTAGCTCTTGGGCTTAGGTGATTCTCTCGCCTCAGTCCCCCAAGTAGCTGGGACTACAGGCGCCTGCCACAACGCCTGGCTATTTTTTGTTGCAGTTTGGCTGGGGCTGGGTTTGAACCCACCACCCTTAGTATATGGGGCTGGCACCCCTACTCACTGAGCCACAGGCATTGCCCAATGTAAAGTCTTTTCAGTGCATCATTGAATTTGGTTTGGAAATCTTTTATTGAGGATTTTTGCATCAGTGTTCATCAGAGATACTGGATTGTGGTTTTCTCTCTTTGATTTTGGTATCAAGGACTCATAAATTGTACTTGGAAACATTCCATCTAGTTCTAGTTTCTGGAAAAGCTTAAGAAGTATTGTTAATACTTCTTCTTTAAATATTTAGTAAAATTCAGCCATGAAGCCATCTAGCCCTGAGCTTTTCTTTGTTGGTAGGTTTTTAATTACTACTCATATCTCTGTCTCTTTCAGTCTCTCTCTCTCTCTTTTTGAGCTACTCAAGCTTCCTTTATTTTCTTGCGTGGATATTGTTGTTACATATACCTTTCTAGGGATGTATCCCTTTCATCTAGTTTATCCAATGTGTTGGCATGCGTTGTGCATGAGAAGCCCTTCTGATCATTTTTATTTCTGACGTATCTGTTGTAATTTTTCCACTTTCCTTTCTGATTTTATTTATTTGAGCATCTCTCCCTCTTTAGTCTAGTTAGGGGTTTGACAATTTTATTTATTTTTCCAACAACCAATTTTTGGTTTTACTAATATTTTTTGTTTTCTGTTTCCTATTTAGTTTATGTTTGTTTCTATCATCTCCTTCCTTCTGCTACCTTTGGGATTAGTTTGTTCCTTTTTAGTTCTTTGAGGCATAATGTTAGGCCATTTATTTGGAATCTTTCTTCTTTATTAATGTAGGAATTTAGTGTGATAATCTTCCCTTTGAGAACTGCTTTTGTAGAATCTCATAGGCTTCAATATGTTATGTTTCCATTGTCATTTGTCTCAAGATACATTTTTAATGTCCCTTACAGTCTCTCCTTTATTTATTCCAGTTATTTAATCATATATTTAATTCATGGATTTGTCGATTTTCCAAGATTTCCTCTGTTACTGATTTCTAGTTTTATATCGTAAGTCAACTTTGATAAAAATAATAATGTTAAAAGAAATTAGTGCTACCTTAGAAAATCTATATTGCTCTATTTATATGATCAATTAATAACCCTGACAAGGATTATACATAGTTTTTAAGTGAGATAAAAATGCCATATTCTTGAGCATGCTCAGAAAAAAAAATCCATTTCTTTGAGCATATTTTATTTCTCTTATTTTTCTTGTTTTTGTCCAACTACACATGAAGACACAGACATATACCTATGTGCACAAAATAATTTGCTTTAATTCTTACATTTCTTTCTATTGTTCCATCTAGGTTTGAATAAGTTAATCCCCTGGAAATAAATCACGTCTTCAATTAGTAACAAGCCCTAGAAATAACAGACATTTTAATATAACAGTGCTTAGACAAATAATAGTTCAAAAATATTTGCTGTTGCACCATTGTAAAGCTTTAAAAGTATACTTCTAAAAGTCTAGATAAATGTAGCTTTTTAAACAAAAGCGGGACTATTTAGTTGTTTATAATTGCAAAGTTACAAGGACATTATGACTAAATCCCACATGTATTTTAAGTTAAACTATAATAAATACTGCAAACAAACAGCTAGAATTCATCTCAAATCCTCTTCCAGAAGTTAACATGCTATCATATATATATATGATATATATATAATATATTTATACATATTTTTGTATTGCTACTCCATGAAGGGATTAATGTTGGATTAAGAAAATACAAAAATATCTTTTTATTTTTGATCACCTATTATCACATTTCAAAGAACTCCAAATGCAAACTATTATAGTCCTGAAAATATTTTAAGAAACAGATAAATATCCTTGAATTCTAAGTATTATAATCTTGCTAGTTACACGCACTATTATAGCTGTAAAGACAACAGCAATTTAAATATTTCATTCCCACACAGTTCTTTCTCCTTTTCTGCTCACTAAAATAATCACTCACTTTCTTGGATAAGGGCCATCTAAGCACAGTCCTAAAATAAAAATGGCAAGAATATTGTAAAAAAAAAAAAAAAAATTATATATATTTATATATATATGTAATAAGGTATCATGATATTAATTGTTGATTTTATAATTTCTTGTTTTGTTCAGAAAGGTGTGAGGATTTATTTTTGTTTATGAAATTGTATCCAGTATCCAAAAGCTAAGTTATTTGGCCAGGGGACATTAAATTGAGAGCACAAATACCAATGATAAAAAGCAATCAGGTTTCTAAATTCAGTAATGTCCGAGCAGTTAGGTCTGCTGGAATGCCTCATGTTGAAACTCACCCATGGAAAGTTCCAGAGCCGCACAAGTATGCCTCATTTTACAAAATCTCAAAGCACAAAACTCTGAACTTACAGGATGAATGATTTAAAAAGTGACATTTATGAACATAGTTTTCACTTTGTCAAAGAGTTCTGCAGAGGTTGATTCTAATTGCAAGCTCTTAAGGACAAAGGGCATTTTTTCATGCGACCATCAACCATTCGTATGTCTTCTTCAGAGGAGTTTCTGTTCAAGTCTTTTGCCCACTTGTAGGTGGGATTGTTTGCTCTTTTCTTGTTGGCATGGTAGACAATGTATCATATCCCAGAGCCATCATTATTTCAAACCTAAAATGAAAAAAGAATAAATCATATGTTAAGCTCTGACTCCCTTTCGTATAAATCACACTCTCAGTCGATTCGCTCTTCAGTCTTCTTCCTCTCCTACTGAGTGTTCCATTTCTGACCACGTGGAATTATTCAGCTAATCAAACCCACTCCTTGCAGCTGGTCTAGTAAAAAACAGCTTACTGTAATTGAGATTAGAGGTAAGTGGTAAAGAATAAGATGCAATATTTGATGTTGAGTATATGACACGCAAGTTAAGTGCATGACAAGACATCACAAAACAACAAAGATATTGAACACCTATATTGGAGTATAAATTGGACTACATTTAAATTGGAAAGAAAGGTTTTCTCTTCAGTGTTACAGCAGAATGAAGCAGGTAAGGCTAGATGTTGGTTTTCTGCACTCCATTTTCGTCCTCACTAATGTCAATTTTGAGTGGGACAGCAGTAAACTCAGAAACCTGCCCAGTATCCAAGCATGCTTGTCAGTAGGGCTGGCCACGGAATGCAATTGTCATCAGTGAGCTACAGGTAGAATTTCCCTAATTACGTTCCTAAGAAAATAGGAAGAACGCTTAAGAAAAGGAGAAGGGAAAGGAAGAGGAGGAGGCAGGGGGAGGGACGCTGTTGGCTTTTTGCTCTTCATCCTTCTGCTCCTTTCCAAGTGCAATGTTGACGTGAAGCCTGGAGGTCTGGTCGCCATTTCTGAGCATCAGAACGGAAACCACAGATTAGCATGAAAACAAAATTAGAAAACTTAAATGGAACCACCTGCTTCTGAATATTTTTGTTTTATAGAAATAAATGCTTCTTTGGTTCAATGAATATAGTTCACAGGAAGCTGAAAACCAGTCCTAACTTGTGTATTGGTAGTTTTTTAGTGTGTAAACTCTTCATTTAAAATACTATTCCAGCAGCTGGGCATGGTGGCTCATGCCTATAATCTTCGCACTCTGGGAGGCCCAGGCGGAAGATCCCTTGATCTCTCAAGGACCAGACTGAGCAAAAGAGGGAGACCACTTCTCTACTAAAAATAGAAAAATGAACTGATGTTGTGGCAGGTGCCTGTAGTCCCAGCTACTTGGGAGACTGAGGCAGGAAGATTGCTTGAATCCAGGAGTTTGAGGTCACTGTGAGCTGTGACGCAACAGTACTCTAGCCTGAGTAACAGAGTAAGACTCTGTCTCACACACACACAAAAAAGCATGCAAAAAAAAAAAAAAAAGACTATTCCAATTGTGCCCCTCAATAAAGTCATCTTAGAGTCAATGTTACATAGTATGAAGTAGATACTTATGAGGAATATTTCTAATGCTTACATACAACTGTATGCAATAAAAAATGTGGACAACTTTCCACACACAAAAAGAAAATTCTGTTGATTCAATATACATTGCAGATATCTCATTTCCAAAACAGAAAAAAAAGTGACAAGAAAATTATAGAAGGGATGTAAAAATTCACAGGCTGACACAATTGAGTTCCTTGAGTGAATTTTAAATTTGTTTCAAATATTATCATGTTTTGTCTGCTTGGGCTATTAAGCAGAATTGAGGTATTTTCTCCTTCAAGGAAATGAGAAAATAAAAATACAATTGGTGATGGTAAGATAAAGACAATTTTTTAGCAAGCACACAAAGGTTGAGATGATCTTGAAAAACTGTTTGCTGATTCTAGGGACAGTCTTTTTCAGCTGAAAAGACTAACAATCTCTGACAAATTACCCCCTTTGAAATTATCTGTAGAGCCGATTTATAAGCCATGAAGAAAAACACATCTTTTTACATTGTTGTCACTTTCAAAAAAAAAAAAAAAAGAAAAGAAAGAACAAGGAAGAACAAGAAAGAAAAAGAAAGTTTCTTCCAAGTTCAGCTGTGAACTATAAAAAAAAAAAATTATGCTATTTTTTAATTTTTTTTAAGATAGCTGAGGGGATATTTTTATTTTTTTATTTTTTTATTTTTTTTATTAAGTCATAGCTGTCTACATTGATATGATCATGGGGCATCATACACTAGTTTCACAGACCAGTTGACACGTTTATATCACACTGGTTAACATAACCTTCCTGGCAATTTCACAGGTATTGTGTTAAGACATTTACAATGTGGTATATGTACACTATGGAATATTATGCAGCCTTAAAGAAAGATGGAGACTTTACCTCCTTTGTGTTTACATGGAGGGATATTTTTATACCAAGATAACTTAAATTGAAAAATAAACTCTATAAACAAATTTTTAAAAATCATTTAATACATTTAAAAGATTTTCTCACTTTGGACCATAGGAATCTTGTAAGACACATATCCCAGTAGTTTTTTTGGTTGGTTATTCCATATTGTATATGTAAATAGTACTTTACAGTTTCTAAGAACTTTTCCAAATTTATCATGTGATTATGACAAACCTCACTCTGCAAATAAAGAAACTGAAGTTCAGAGGCAGGAAGTAAATTTACCGAATTAATCAAGGTTCTCCAGAGAAACAAAACCAATAAAAAAATAGATGGCAGATAGACAGATGATAGTCAGGTAGATAATTAACCTATTACAAAGGGCTAGAAGTCCCACCACCTATAAGCTGAATAATAAGCAAAGCCAGGAAAATAATGCAGTTCAAGACTGAAGGTCTCAGAAGTTCAATGTCCAAGAGCAGGAGAGAGAAAAGAGGAAGTGAGGGAAAAAAATGTCCCCACCTTTATCTTCTATTTACACTCACAGGATTAGACGCTGCCACTCACATTGGTCTGTGGACAGATTCAAATGCTCCCCTCTTCTGGAAACACCCTGGGAGGTAATGACTAACCAGCTATCGGGGCCTCCCTTAGCCCACTCAAGTTGACACATACAATTAACCATCCCAGTTACCAAGGTCCTAAAACCAGTAGCAGTTAGGAAGCCAGGCTTGGAATGCAAATCTCCTGAATTTAAGTCTGCTGTTCTGTCGGCACCTTTCTCCTTTATTCCCCTCATATTTTCTAAGACATTTTTGAGCAATTATATATACCCTAGCATATTTTTAATTGAGATCTAAAATGTTTTCATCAGGAGTTAATTATTTCAGTTCTGGATGTTAGAACACCATGAGTTTCATCCACCTTTTAAATGTATTAAGTTGAATCTAACTGCTGTGAAAATGAATACCCATGATATATCTATTCTTTTTCTTAAGAGCTGAAAAAATTCTCCCTTTTTCTACTTTGTCTAGAGAAAGCCATCTAAGTCTATGTATATTTTTATGATTAAAAGCATTTTACTCACTGTGCTATTTTTGTAAGAAAAATATGTACGTGAATTGCAATTTAGTTTTGAAAAACTTTTCTGTGTCTATAGGCATACCTGTTTTAAATCTTGAATTTACTTGCATAACAAACATGAATAGTACATGATTTATCAGAATATTAATTCATTTTGACTTTCTGAGAACAATTTAAACAAAAATACAATTTTTTTTTTTTTTTGAGACTGAGTCTCACTATGTCACCCTTGGTAGAGTGCTGTGGTGTCACAGCTCACAGCAACCTCTAACTCTTGTGCTTAAGAGATTCTCTTGCCTCAGCCTTCCAAGTAGCTGAGACCACAGGCGCCCATCACAACGCCAGGTTATTTTTTCTTTTTTGTTCTTGTTGTTGCAGTTGTCATTGTTGTTTAGCAGGCCCACGCCAGGTTCAAACCCACCTGCTTCAGTATATGTGGCCAGTGCCCTAACCACTGACCTATAGGTGCCAAGCCAGAACAAAATTTTATTAGAATGTTATCTTGTAATTCACATTTCCAAGAAAGACTCAGTAGGTGTCAGAGTAAGAAAAGATTTTTAGATCAATTAAGTTCTTCCTTTACATTCTTAGGTATCCAAGTGCTGAAAATCTTATTCACACAAATACGAATGATAGGTAAACTTCCATAGTATTTACCTGGTGCTAGTTATGGGTCTAAGTGTTTGATACTATGTTTATCTCTTTTGTTCTTTACTATGTAGCCCCATGAGCTAAGTAGTATTCATATTATTTTATCCATTATTTTTACATTTTGAGGCCAGGCCTGGTGGCTCACACCTGTAATCCTAGCACTCTGGGAGCCAAGGTGGGTGGATTCCTTGATTTCATGAATTGGAGACCAGCCTGAGCAAAAGTGAGACCCCATCTATAAAAATAGCTGGGTGCTGTGGTGGGCACCTGTAGTACCAGCTACTTGGGGGGCTGAGGCAAAAGAATTCCTTCAGCCCAAGGACCTGATATTGCTATGAGCTACGATGCCACAGCACTCTACCAAGGGGAACAAAGTGAAACTCTGTCTCAAAAAAACAAAAACAAAAAACCCATAATTTTTACATTTTGAATTTGTAAATATTTACATGTATAAGTTTTAATTACTTTATCTGCAAAATGGGATGATAACATTAACTACCTACTTACAGAGTTATTGTGATAGTTAAATGAGTTAGTATGTCTAAAGTGCCTAGCTATTAGTGCAGGTTTTTAGCATGTTAAAGTGAGAAAATTTAGGCACAAAATAGTAGATAAGTTGCCCACAGTCAGACAAGTAAGATGCTGAGTATGGCTCTGTATGGCCCCTATATACTACAGTAACTGTATTGGAAAAGAATGAGCTTTACTAAAGTCATGTTATAATCCTTTGAGATCCTTCTAATTTATTTACTAAAAAAATCACATTGTTATTTATTTTAAAAATTATTTTTGATGTTCTATCTCCTAGGCATTTGATTACATTTTATATCAACTTTGTTGATAGCAAAGAATTAGAAATTAAATTTGATAAAAATAATGTTAGCCCTGGAATTAGCAGCTAACTGGAGAACAATACGTGATATTGACCCTATATTTGCAACTCTAGAAACCTTTACTCCCCAGAGCCATACACCATAGTAAGTTTCTGAAATGAGCAAGAGAAACATGTGTGGTTTTATTTCTTTTCCAGTGAAAAAATGGTTTATGAAAGGGAAGATATAAATCGATTATTTTACTGCTATCTGTACTCTCCATGGGGTCTGCCTCTGGTCTTGCTCTCCACAGCCATACAGTTTTCCATCTGTAGAAGCTGATGAGCTAGAATATAATATGAAACTTTTTTTGCACGTTATTTATTCCAGGTTGTACCTCTCAGTGGGAAAAAGTGACAATTGCTCCCTGTTCTTGTACAGAAAGAAATGCCATTAGATTAAAATGTTACATCCCCACTGTGGCCTGCATCATATATGGATTGATAAAATGTTTGGAAGGTCCTACAGAGTTCTTGCCTATTTCCCTAGTATATTTCTAATAGACCTTATAGGCAAAATTAGATTAAGATAATCAATATTATCATTAGATATTAGAGACAAAGATTCTCCTAAATATGGTACTAAAAACAGATTTCCTCAGCAGTGACCATAATTGTGTAAGAGACAGAAGTCATAGGGTGCTAATCTATGTACCATTTGTCTGCAGAAGAAATATTTTATGCTAATTCCTTCATGCACCTGCATTTATATGTCTTCTTAAAATTACAAGACATCTAATAGATGCATAATAAAACAACTGATTACTATATATATATAAAAGGCAGATTATTTATAGATAATCTATAATGTAGACAATGAAACTATATCAATGAGAATTCCAGTGGGTTAACTGGTAATAGTGTCTTGCACTTATCATGCTAAAGTGATTATCCCACTACTGCACTCTCACAAACTTAGAAGGTATTTAAACAAAAAGGCACATGTTTGAAATACTATGAGAATTCTAAAGGGGTAATTTTTGAGAATATCAGAATACTATCTAGATACACAGCCCAACACTTCAGGAAAATAAGTTATGTATCAAAAGCAGATTATAGTAAAACTGAATTTTGGCTAAATCATCAGGTTTACATTTCAATTTTATATATATGTATGTATGTATATATATATATATATATATATATAGATAGAGTTTTTTTTTTTTTTTTTTTTTTTGTGTTTTTTGGCAGGGCGTTGTTTTCACCCACACCCTATGGCATATTGGGCTCGAGCCCAAAACCTTTTAGCCACAGGCCCTCCCAAAAATATTT